>PVIC010006427.1:0-54296 GCA_004025085.1 Thryonomys swinderianus
CAAAAACAAAAACAAAAACAAAAACAAAAATAGCTTCTCCCCCAAATCCCACATTTAGTTTATATGAGCTCAGTTCCTGTTCAAACTGTTCAGCAGAACTCTCTGAACATCTTCTGGATCTGAGTGATGCCTGACCTTTGAATGTTCTTTATCAAATATATTCTGTTTTTAGTAGTCACTACTTTAGTGCCTGAATAACTTATGTTGTACAGATCAGTGGAAGAAAGAAAAAACATCATAGAAATGGCAATTCCAGGATCATGGTCTTGTAGTTAGCAAGAAGGGACATGTGCCTCAGGGAAGCAGGGATGTTAGGTATACACAACTCATGGCTGAGCTTTATTGGTGTTTTATTCTTCAGTGGGCAACACATGCCGGTAGAAATCATGACTGAGTAGGAGAGTCACATGCTCCTTCTTGCTCTTTTGGTCTAATGCCCAGTTGATTTCACTCATTTAGGTGAACAGCAGGTATTTGAGCATGTGACACAGAATCTATTTCAACCCCTTATTGTATAATTAATAAATTTAAGTCTCAGTGGTTAAGGTCTCACTCACAACAATTTAAATTTCAATTAAAGAGTGATTCTGTTAAGAAAGAAGTTGTCTGTTTCAATACAGACCTATAAGATTGCTCTTAATGTGTAATGATTTGATCTGAAAGAATTTTGCAAAGGTACCTGGAGATCTTCAGCTCCTTGAGGAATCCCTTAACATTGATCATATTCATAAACAGTTAATGTATAAATCAGAATTCCCATTTATTAATATATATGAAATAAAGCTCCCACATGATTGAAACTCTGAATAATTATTGTTTAGGATTTTTTTTTTTTTTACATAGAAAACAGTTTAGGAGAGACATGCAACTAATATTAGAAAACTGGTTAACTTTTTATTTAGGTATTGGGGATCAAACTTGAATCTTGTGTTGGTGAAGTAGGTGCCAGAGCCACTGATCTAAATCCCCAGCATAGACTGATTAACTATTAACACAAAAAAAACAATGGAGAGAATAGAGCAAAATTTAAGCCATCTTGGTGTGTTAATTTTTAAACTATTTTCAACTAATTTATTTCTTAAAAATTTGTGAAATGTTTGGTATGCAATTTGGCATTCAAAGACAAATTGCATGTAGTGTCTCTTTTTAAGGAAGATTGATATAATAAGAGAAGTAGAGTTCTGAAGTGGAAGACTGATACGGGATATGCTTTATTGTTTAAGAATGCTTAAAAAAAAGTAGGAGCCCAAAGGTGATAAGTTTTTCTTTATAAACAATGGGAGACTTCCTGAAAGAACTACACTTGATTTAGGTTTTGAAAAATGATTAGGCATTCATTAACTGGATGTGTGTGTGTATCTTGTAGTATTTATGAAACTAACAGTGCATTGCAGTGAGGGAAATGACATATTTTGGTGTAGTTGGAGTAGAGTTTGAGGACAGAGGAGAGAAGACCTAGAAAGAATGAAAAGTGTAGAACCAGAGATTAGAATATAGAAGGACCTTAGCATTCTGCTTAAAGCATTTCACTTGTTCCTATTTACATATTGGGACCTTATCTTTGAAATAAGAATATATGTAGATTAGAAGAAGAAAAATCAGAAGGCAGGAAGATCAATTAGAAAGGTGTCAAGTAAGAGCCAATGGGGCCTGGTTGGGACAGTGCCAGAGGTCTCTAAAGGAAAGTATGGCTGAGAAAGTTTCAGGCTGCTGACCACGTGTCGCTGTGACAAAAGCAGAAAGCAAACGAATTTCTTGGCTCTGAGTTTCTCAGACTCAGGCTGGACTTTAAGCTCTAGACTCTCCAAGCAGAGACCACATGACTGTCTCATGACAGAGACCAGGATGACTGTCTCATCCTGGAGATCCTTTTCCTGGACATTAGACAGTTTCAGGTCAGGGATGTGGGCACCACCTCTTTTTCTCTTTCCACTATGAGCCTTAGTTACTCTTCTGATGATGAAGATGCCAGGATGGATACATTTCAAGTGAAATGAACAGTTTAAAGTGTTGCCTATTTAAAAATTAAAATTAATTTGCCTTGTGAATCGTGAGTCTCATTTTAATAGGGTGTTGAATAATTCAGAAGCTGCTGTGTTTTTCAAAGCTTGTACGGCAGTTTCCAGTTGTCTTGCCTGGATAGCAGCCCATGCAGAAATGCTTAGTGTGGATAGAATGAATTCTTTTGGGGTCTGCGGAGCAGAGGACCATGAGGATTCCAGAAGGCGCAGCCTAGAAGATTCTCAGGAAAATGATGAAAGGAAACAGTTTGAGCCTAACTTGTAGACTTCTCCAATGTAGACAAGAAAGTCTCAAATGTGGATAAGGATGGATTACTTATGGGTCATCTTCATCCTTTGCATAACATAGGGTTTATTTCCTAGCTATTATTATTATTACTATTATTATTTTGAAAATTGAACCCAGGACCTCCTGCAGGTTAAACACACACTGTACCATGAAGCAACAGTTCCATTCCTGCTACATTTACATTTACATTTTGTAACATAATTTATCAATGTATGTATCACTTTGAAATAATTGCTACTAGAGACCTGGAAACTTGCCCTTTTTTGTTTTTTTTTTTTTGAGACAGGGTTCCACTTTGTAGATTAGGTTGGCTCTGAGCTCACTATGTAGCCTAGGCAAGCCTCAAACTCAGCAATCCTCCTGTCTCTGCCTCCCAAGTGCTGGGATTGCAGGCATGAGCCACCACGCCTGGCCTTTTTTTTTTTTGGAGACAGAATCTTGGTTTGTAGTTCAGGCTGGCCCTGAGGTCACTATGTAGCCCAGGCAAGCCTGGAACTCAGCAATCCTTTTGTCTCTGCCTCCTGAGTGCTGAGATTACAGGTGTGAGCCACCACACCCAGCAAATTTGCCTTTTTTAAAAGTTAAATTTATTTAAATTAGGGAAGGTCTGAATTTTAAATTCTTTATATACTCTAGAGAGTAGTCTTTTGTCTGAGGAATAGCTGGCAAATTTTTTTCCCACATATTGTAGATTGTCTTTTTTCTCTTCTGGTGGTTTCCCTTGTGCAGAAGCTTTTTAGTAAGGTAACGTCACAGTTATTGATTTCTTCTGCTAGTTCCTGTGGTGCTGAGGCTTTGTTCCTAAAATGTTTGCCTGTGCTAGTATCACCAAGAGTTATACTTACCTTATCTTCCAGCAGGATTAGTATTTCTGTTTTTTATATTTAGGTCTCTAAATCCACTTTGATTTTAGTTTAGTGCATGGTGAAAGAGATAGATCTAGCTTTAGTCTTTGGCAGCTTGAAACCTAGCCTTTCCAGCACCATTTGTTAAAAGGCTATCTTTCCTCCATTGAGGGTGTTTTTGCCTTATTTTTGGGGGGTATAATTCGTACTTTACTATTTCCTGACCATCAGTTGATCCTCTATGAATGTTAAATTCTTAACACTGGGTGTGAGAAAAATTAGTACATGATTAATGTGGTTAAAATATTTCTTACGTATATTTTAGTTCAGACTGTAAAGAAGAATCACTTTTTTTGGTATGAAGTATTTTTTGTTTTTTTAATAGCTTTATTTTCCTTCTTCTTCATATCCCTTACTTTGATTAAGGATTTTTGATAATTCTTTTACCCACTGATTTAAATGCCTTCTTGCTCTTTGCCCTTACAGATCATGAGGCTGGGGTTCTGAGCTGTTTTTTTTTTTTTTAATATCTTCATGGAAACCCCAGTGAGAGACAATAGTCTCTCCACTCCACTGTTAAAGTGGTAGCATATGGAGCTGCAATCTCTGTGGATTTTCCACAGCTAAACATCTGAACAAAGTTTGATAAATTCTTCCCACAAAGCTCCAGCTCAGGAATATAAAGCTATCATCATAAATCTGTGGACTGATTCACTCATTACTTTTCTTTAAAAAATATTATACCAATATGAGTCTTTCTTCTTGACAGATCTGTCCATTTTACCTTGCTTTCTTTATTAGAAAACTTGCTCCTAAAAGTTCTGTTCAATTTTCTGATGCAAAAAGAATGAAAACAAATGAAAAAAAAAGCTGCCACACAAAGGAAGAATTTGTTCTTTAATTCCTTATGAATCATTGAAAAGAAAACATTTTAACTGTCATTTCGACTTAGGAAATCATGATGTGATTCTAAAAGCTCTTTAATGGTGGTTATGATATAAAATATAGAACCTGTTATTGGGTATTGCTTAAAGACTTTGGAAAACTCTAGGATTAAACTTTTTAGTCAATTAAAAACCTATTTCTTGTGTTGACTAGCTGAGTCAGTAAAAAGTGTATGGCTAGCAAAACAAAAAAAGAACAGCAAACTATCTGTGCATTTTTTGCTGCATTAATTTTAGTAGAGTTCATAGTGAAGAAGGAAATAGTGCTTTCAGTTCTCTTCATACACTGATAACAACTTGGGTCACTGCATTAATCTCTGGGGGATTTTAGGAACAGAGCTACATACCAAGCTGTTCTTGGAGGAAGATGTTTTAAGGCAGGTCAGTAGACAGGCTCAGAAGGCGGTATGCAAAGTGTTTGAAGAAACAAAACTTGCATACTAATGCAATCTTACTCTCTTTTCTTGGAAGAGGCTTTAGAGAACTATCAGTTTCTTGACAGTCTGAAGAAGGCTTAGAGTTGGGTCAGTTGTATTGATATTGACCTAAGTTTCTTGTAACTCTATGACCTCCTATCCAAAGATTGCTATATCCTTTTGAATTCCCCAACCCATCTAGTGAGATAGCCTGTCTGTATCTCAGCTTGGTATGTAAATCTTACTCAAATTAGTAAATATTTATGGAACATTTTCTTCAAGGTCCTTTGTGGAGGCACATCGGTTGAGGCAAGAAGGTGTGGAAGGGATGAAGAGCACAGGGTCAGAGTACAGAGACATTCGGGCCCTATTTCTGTGACTTGGTAGTTGTGTAATATTGAGATATGTAATATTTTTTAAGAGTTTTCTTCCCTATATATAAAATAAATAATACATCCTTTGAGTTGTGATTAGATTAAATATAATAGTATATGAGAATGAGGTTGCTTTGATAAATGGCTAGTTTCCTTTCTTAGTTGGGCTGGCTGCTATCTAACATTTACTAGATAACTGAAAAGAAAATGTTTTTCCCAATTTCTGCTTATTTTATTCTCTTAAAACTAGCTCCCTTAAGTTTCAACCTCCATTTCAGTAAAAGAAGCATGACTCTGCTGCTTTGTGATAGAGATTTGCAACTAGTGGGTCAGGTGTTGTAGTTACTTCTGAACTATTTGTTATGGTTTCAATGAGGACATGCACCAGTACAACGCAGAGGCAGGGTTCAAACCCAGGCTAGTATGGATATGACATTCATGCTTTTCTTACAGCAACACAGACCTTTGAGACCTTGGGAATGAACACTGTATCTCAAGCTTTCTTGCAATCTCATTTAATAACAAAACACGTGTTCAATAGGAAAGTGTTTGATTTAGTCAAATGGTTAT
The DNA here is from genome assembly GCA_004025085.1 of Thryonomys swinderianus. Taxonomy (NCBI): domain Eukaryota; kingdom Metazoa; phylum Chordata; class Mammalia; order Rodentia; family Thryonomyidae; genus Thryonomys; species Thryonomys swinderianus. The sequence continues at coordinate 5,460 of PVIC010006427.1, forward strand.
TTCATCACTATAATTTAATACATTTATATCATTTGTTTTATATATATATATGTATATATGGAGTTAATATATATATATATATCTTAACTCCATTAATAACTTAATAGTCTTTTCTGAGAGGACAACTAAAAAGTCACTTATCTGTTAAAATTATTTTTTCTACCTTTCAGAAGCGATTACAAGAATTTGACAAATACTTTCAATTAAATTCACAGGCTATATTGAATAGAACGTTCATGTTTTAAAGTTTAAAAGTACTTGACATTGAGGAAGTATTGAGGCATATATTAATAATGATGATGATGATGGTGCTGTTTGTTTGTTTTTTAATACCATGAATTTTGGGTATGCTTTCTTGAAATTTTATGGAATCCCATTTGTTTTCCAGGATATTTATATTTAAGTAACACATGTATCCAGTACCACTTTCAAAAATTTTTTCTAAACGGATATACTTCCCATCACTCTTACATTTCTGCTATCTGCAAATTTGGGAGCCATGTTTAGGAGAGAAATTGGTCGAAGGGAACATTCATTGGTTTTCACATAAACTAGGTCTGATTTTTAATCTTCATTCTACTTTTTGCAGACCTTTTGCTTGGACTCAATATATCATCCTCTACTTGTTATAACTCTTCCATGCATCATCATGAGTGGTTCTTCTATATCCTCAGTGTTATCATCTTCCTCCTTGTGAAAAACTGTTTATTTATTCTCACCTCTATAACATGAAGATCAGTGTTCCTATGGTGACATGTGGTATCTTCCCCAATTTGACTTCAATATTTATTTAGTCCTAATAGTTCAGAAAGTGGCTTTGGCATCAGTCAGCCATAGGTTGGAATGCTGGATATTTATTTTGGAATGTTTAACTTTATCATGCTTCAGTTTTCTTATCTGTAAATTAGGGTTGGTAATAGTGGTGTTTGCAAAAATCATTGTAAATAACAGATGATAAATTGTTTATGCTTAGGAGTTAAGATTTTATTTATACTATTACTCAAAGAATATGTGATTTTATTGCATGCTATTCATTTATTCTTCCTCAAAAGATCCTTGCCACTGAGAAACTGGAAATAAGAATGATCTTAAAATTTCTAATTGTTGTAAACTACTTGAATTGAACTGCCCTCCATAATTTAGATAATAAATTTTGGGTAGTTTAATCTCTTTAAATAAGATATCTCTATTAAATCTGCTCCCTCCCTAAATGAGGTTGGGCTGATACTGTTTGTGTCAGAAGGAAGAGGTGGCCTTGTTTATGAGCTAAATCCTGTGGTGGCAGTGGTGGCACACACCTATAATACCAGCACTCGGGAGACTGAAGCAGGAGGGTTGCCATGAGTTTCAGGCCAACCTGGCCTACAGAGTGAGTACAAAAACAGCCTGAGCTACATCACAAGACTTTGTCTTAAAAAAAAAAAGAATGATTATGGAGCAGATATTAAAAAGCAGGACCCAAACTATAATTTTATGGCATCAGAACAGAGCAGAGCTGGAGCTGGATTTCTAGAGCTTAAGAGGTGTATTTTTTAATCAGCTTTTCTGAGATGTAGTAAGAAAAAAGACACCCCACTGTGCATAGCCAGGAGTATGTATGTGGTCATTCATACTGATTCATTAGAAATACAACAAAATCTGTAATACACCTGTGCTAACTGACAGAGTTGTGTCCTCATATACCTGGGCTTTGACACATCTCACAGCAGCTTCCTATCTCATAATGACAGAAGAAACTAAAAAGTGGCCAAGCTATCTTTTCCTCTAATTCGCTGTGGGGGAGAGGGATTAGTTTCTCTAGTATTTCTAAGTTCCTTAAAACATCTCTGGGTGTCAGATGGATTGCTCCTGCAGGTCTCAGGTGATTTCCAAGCTTTTAAGAATTTTGCTACCAGCAGCCAGAATGAGGCAGGAGGATGTGTCGCTGTAACTCCTTGAGTCCTTCCCACTGTCCGGAGCTGTTTCTGCAGACATTATGGTGGGGACAATCCCCTGGCCATCCTGCTACATTATACCAAGTGTTGGGTCAGCAGGTTGATGAGAAGCCTGGTGAGGTGTGGTTCCCCAAAAGAAGAACATAATATGGATCAGACATCAAACTTTAATTTTATAGCATCAGGGTGGCATCAGATCAGAGCAGAGCTAGAGCTGCATATCTTTATCAGCTCTTCTGAGGCACAGTAAGACAAAACAGCCATGTGACCTTGCATGCTGTGTGGTATGTGCATGGCCATCCTTGCTGATTCAATATTATTCTAACAAAATGCAGTGCACTTACACTAAATGACAGAGTTGTGTCTTTTAGTGCCCTCTGATGTCCTTAGACACCCAGGCTTTGACACATAAAACAGTGGCCTCCTACACCATGGCAATGTGATTTTTGCCTAGCTTTTGGCACACTGAAAGAAGATTATGGCAGGTGAATTCATGCTCTGTTCTCTGGCCCCCTTGATTTGGATTTGGTGGTTCTTCTATTTCCCCCCCCTTAGCTCCCTCCATAACCATTGGTGCTGAGGATGGTTTTGCTTAACACTGTTTTATCAGCACTTTCAGGAGCCTTAGTCTATGGGGCTGCTTTGCTACTGTCAGTATACTCTATGCCCATGGGGAAAACTACTGGCTTTGGAAATGACAATTGAGGTTGTCCTCCACCTAAACTAATGACATGATTATTTTTGTTCTAAGTTGCTAAGGGACTACTTTGCTTTTGCCTCATGGCATTGTATTGAAATTCCGAAAATAGAGTAGGACACAACTCATACTTCCTGCCACTGAGACTTTTGTTTTTTGACACTTTATACATTTGTTTTCATTTCATTTTGGAAGAAAGATGACCCTACTTGACTACAAGGACAGGCATTTTATTTTTCTTTTGGACTGCAGGAAACCGCTCTGAGGTCTCTTGTTTTCCTGGCTAATATAAACAGAAGAGATGTTTACTCTACATGATGGAAAAAAAGCTGTGATCTGAATCAAATCTTGATATGGAGGACATGGTTCAACTAAGAACTAGTAATTATGGACCTCTGCTCAGTATCCAATTCATAGTATCATAAGTGTTTAGTAAATTTGAGTTGCTCTTAGGTTTTCACCACTCTTTCCCTTGAATGTATTTAAATACAGTTTATTGTGCACCAAATGCTATTTTGCTTTTGAATCTGCACTTGATTTGATTCTATACCTTCAGTAAAGGTTTATTTACCATTCACAGAACAATTTAATATTTATGGTCCTTGAAGATTATGAAATAAATTTAAAAACCAGGAAAAATAATTTATTTCTAAACAGTGACAATATTAAAAATACTTAATATTTAAAAATAACTTCATATATTCTAGAAGCTTTGTTTATTATCATATTTACTCCTTGCATTGGACCTGAAGAAAGAATTATTGCCATCAACTTTAGAGAAGTTTTGGTTTTGTTTTGTTTTGTTTTTGGCTTTTGTGGTAGCAGGGTTTGAACCTGGGCACTTGTATTTGCAAGGGTGATACCTGAATCACTGAGCTAAATACTCAGCTAGAGAAGTTAATTTATTTTCTTGTGGTCACAACAATGGGGCATGGTAGAGCCAGCATGGGAACTCAGGATTTCTGATGGCAAAGTCCATGCCCTTGGCCATTATGATTTATTAGTTCCCATGTACCTTGACTTGTATGTGTTGAACTTGTACCTTATTTACTTAGTTCTGGCAATAGACCACATTTTCTTGTCCTTGAAGACTCCTGATATTCTTTCCCAATATGACTTGTGTCTCTGCTTACATTACTATTCTCACCATCATTCTATCGCTACTTCATTGTCTTTTTTTTCCACAGTCCCACTTCCTCCCAAGTTGCAGTGAATATTTGAACTCATACTCCATATGCTACAATGTGAAGTTTGTTTTTGTCTCTCTAGGGACATATTACTAAAACTTCCTGTAAGAAGATAGTTTTTTTTTTTAAATATTGCAAATTAGTAAAGAATGGTGAGATTTGTTAGACCAATTGGAATACAAGTGTAATTGATTATTATTATTATTATTATGTTTTAGAAAATGTTTCATTATTTTCACCCCATTATCCTCTCTCTAATCTTTCCCCATGTTTGGAAATTGTAAAAGTGCTTTCCAGGTATGTATCTCTTGCCCTAAACTGGATGAGAGTTTCTGGCATGTAAAATCAGTTTCTTTGTTGTTAAAATACATAGTATCAAAGATAAGCCTTCTGTCACTGTTAATCACATTAAACCTTGACAGGAAAAATATATTGAGTTGTTGATGACTGTCTGATCAGAGCAGCTAAAGTTGTTAGATTACTCAGGGTGAAGTCAGTTCCCATGTCCTCAGTTTGGGGACTAGGTGAGAAAGTATCTCACACTGAAGCCTAATTTGAAGTATCATTTTAGGATTACTTATAAGCTTTTACTGTATGTCAGCTATAGGCTTTTTTTTTTTTTTTGAGACAGGGTCTTACTTTGTAGTTCAGGCTGGCCCTGAACTCACTATTGTAACCCATGCAAGCCTAGAATTCAGCAGTCCTCCTGCCTCTGCCTCCCAAATGCTGGGATTACAGGCATGAGCCACCACACCCAGCATTGTAGGGTGTGGTACTGATTGCTGGTGGGTGTGAGTCACCATGCCCAGCATTGTATGTGGTTATTAGGATCGAACCACTTGCTAGGCAGGCGCTGGAACCACTGAGCTAAATCTCTGGCCCTGTCAGCCATAATTTTAATGTTGAGCACAGAGTGAGAAACCAACAAAGGCCCTGAATTGGCATTTATTTGAAAAGATTAGAAACACCAGCATCTGGTAATAGCAAATTGCTGAGTTGAAGAGGATAGTAGTGGTGGTGAGTGAACAAACTTTAACCAAATTAAGTTTGAGATGTTTATTAAACACTTAGATGAAAATTTCAGGTAATTGAGGAGAGATTAAGTAGAGCGCCAAATGACTAGTCTCTAGGGAGAAATTAGGGACAGAAAATATGGATTTGGAGTCATCTGTATACAGTTTATCTTAAATTCTTGTACTTGAGGAGTACAGAATCAAAAATAAAGACCGGCATTCATGACAGAACTCTTTGGCTACCAGCTCAGAAAGTGAATTTCTCAGCTAGACAACCCTGTTATAGTACACTGTGTACATATTCATTTAAAAATTATCCCCATTGTTAATAAAATGCTGCTTAAAAATCCCTTTTGGACCCAGTCATATTGGGACATTAAAAAGCAAACAGAATACTGTGAGATGTAGAGGGATTACCAGGTGGTATTAGAAGGAGCTGGAGATGTTGAGACTGTAGGTTTCCTTACCCTTGTGATGATTTTGTTTGGGTATAAGCTTGTACATTATTTTGTTAAAGAAGATCTAAGATTTCCATTTAGCAGTAGTGAAAGTGAGTCATGTCTCTCATGTCTCCTCCCTGTCTTTCAATTGCTCCTTCCTGCTCTCATCTTTCTTTCTTTCTTTCTTTCTTTCTTTCTTTCTTTCTTTCTTTCTTTCTTTCTTTCTTTCTTTATTTATTTATTTATCTATTTATTTATTTATTTATTTATTTATTTATTTATTTTTTGAGACAGGGTCTCACTTTGTAGTTCAGGCTGGCCCTGAGCTCACTATGTAGCCCAGGCAAGTCTCGAACTCAGCAATCCTCCTGCCTCTGCCTCCTGAGTGCTGGGATTACAGGTGTGAGCGACCATGCCCGGCACTGTGGTATGTGGTATTGATGGCTGGTGGGTGTGAGTCTCCACACCCGGCATTGTATGTGGTTACTGGGGATTAAACTCAGGACCTTGCACTTGCAAGGCAGGCGCTGGAACCACTGAGCTAATCCTCCAGCCCTCCTGCTCTCATCTTAAATCCAGTGGAATAAATTACAAGGTGCAGAAACAACTCCAGACACCTCAGCATTGGCCAAGGAACCAAATACTCTTAATGGTGTAAGATATCCTCCTTATGTAAATGGTGCTATAAAAACTGTGTTTCAACCTGCCAAAGATTAAAGCTAGACCTTTATCTCTCACCATGCACTAAACTGAAATAAAAGTGGATTAAAAATTTACATATTCAAACAGAAACACTAAACCTTTTCTACCAGGTTAGAAGAATGCTTGGAGACAATGGATTAGGGAAAGACTTGATGAATTAAACCTTAGTAGCAGGGGACCTAGCAGAAAGAATCAACAACTAGGATCTCATCTTATTAAAAAGCTTCTACACAGCAAGAAAAACTACCAACAGAGTGAAAAGATGACCTACAATATGGGCAAAGGTTACTATCTGAAACCTGAAAAAAATATTCAACATCACTGGTCATTCAAGAGATGCAGATGAAAACAACACTGAGATTTCACCTTACTCCAGAAAAAAATGGCTACTATCAAGAAATCAACCAACAACAAATGCTGGCAGGGTTGTGAGGAGAAAGAAACCCTTTTCCACTGTTGGTGGGAATGTAGTATTGTGCAACTACTATGGAAGTCAGTGTGAAGATGCCTCAAAAAACTAGGATTAGATATTGCATTTGACCCTGCTATTTCCCTGCTGGGTATATTAATGAAGGAATTAAAAGCATCATATCACAGTGACATATGTGTACCCACTTTTACAGCAGCTTAGTTTGTATTAGGTAAATCTTGGAAACAGCCTAAAGTCCATCAACCAGAGAGTGGATAAAGATTATCTTTCTAAAATGGAGTAGTACTCAACCATAAAGAATGATAAATTAAAGACATTTATAGCTAAATGGATACACTTTCAGGCTATACTCATAAGTGAATGTAATTGAACACAGATGTGCAAATACTATATCATTTCTGTAGTGTGAGAAACTAATGGTGTAAATGAGGTCCAGAATATCTGATAGGTATTGTGATGTAGGAGGAAAATTTCAAAGGGAGAGAGAAAATGAAAGAAGGGGAAGAAAAAAAATTGATGGTAAAAACAGAAACAAAGCTTATGTATATGGGGCTGGGGGTTCTAGGGAGTGCAGGGGAAAGGGAAAAAATAAGAATCAAGATATATCATGTGAAGGTACAAATTCTCAATGAAGAATGTGATCATAATGTATTCCTAAAATGTACCAATAAACCCAATTAAAAAATATCAAGTCTCCTTAAATTGGTTTATAGAACTTCTAAACTTCTCCTTGTCATTATTTTAGTCTTATTCCTGCCACCCTCCTTTACCTTATGTTCTAGCTACAGAGATCTTCCACCATTGAATATGCTATATTCTCCCTACATTTGAATTTTTACATGCTGTCCCCCTATGATAGGTAGAAAAGCCAGCTAGACATATGTAGGCAGATAGACTGGACTGGCCCTTGAAAGAAAATAAACAAACAAACAAAAAAACAACTTGGAGGTTACTGCTACCAGGAAAAAGCTACCCCATCCATATAAGATAAATAGCTCATTGAAATTCCAAACAGGCAGCCATCAGATATTCTAAGGAAGGCGCCAACCTCCTTGGGGTGGAGGGCTGAGACTTTAACCCACCTCCCTGGAAAAGAGTTAGAGTCAAAAATTCCTGTATGATTGTTAATCCCCCACTGTACTCTTTGGTTAATTGTAACCCATGCACTTTTTTGAATCTTATTGGTAGCCCCCTGTTTCAGACCCACCTCACCTCATGGCTTTGCTCCCTTAAAGCCCTCTAAAAAGTGAGGTAAGGGGGTTACCCACTTTCCGCGTCCCCCCTTCTGTCTTTCTTAAGGCAGAAGCTTTGTCTCTCAATACAATTTCCTACTCAAGCCTCCATCGTTCCTAAAATTCATTCTTCAATTTTTAGAGAACACAAACTCGCGTTTCAGGTGGGGAGTTAGGCCTTAACTCTCCTGTGTCACCCCTACCTGGAATGTTTCTCCTAGTCCCCTTTTACTTGGCTGATTCCACTTATCTCAGATTAGTTTAAATGTGACACTTCTGCTTAATCAAGGAGGCCTTCTTTTTCTTTCTGGAAGCAAGTCACATCTGCATACTAAATGCTCCAAGAGCATGAACCCTATAAAGTCCCTGTAAAACACTTAACACATTTTAATGTTATCCTTCCTTAAATGTTTTCTCATTACTGTTTGCTTTTCACTCCCTTTCTTCTCTCTCACTCTCTGTCTCTCTCCCTCTCCCTCTGCTTCCCCCCTCACACCCATTGCCCTTCTTCCCCCTTTCTTTTTCAACACTGATGATTGAGCTCAGGGACCTTCACACTGAACTACATTCCTTGTTAGTTCTTCTTAAGACAAGGTCTTACTAGGGCACAAAATGCCCAGGCTGGGTTCAGACATCATCCTTCTACCTCAGCCTCCTCAGATACTGGGACTTCAGACAGGTGCCACCTTGCCCAGCTCTCATTATATTTAAACAAGATGGTTTGGTTTAGGTCCAAGACCTACCTCAATTTCTGAAAGTATCAAATGCATATTTTGAATAAATGAATTGGTAACTATGTAGACAAACTAAGCTAGTGTGAGTCATTTCTTGGATATCACTATGAATCTCCTTGCTAGCTTAGGTTTTAAATGTTGGTTCCCATAGACACCTCATGTAATATTATCCCAGTTAGCTACAGGACAGTTTTATGGAAGCTAAGTGATGCTTATACCTTCTTGTAGTTAATAAGTATGCTTTGGGAAGCACTGTCCGAGCTGAGGAGTAGATATGAGAGCACACTGCTGTTGTCATCGCAGAGCTGCACATGGGAGGGTGAGGTGCAGAGTCACATATGCACACCAGACTCTGGGGAAGTTTCTGGAATGCTTCCATGTAATGAATGCAGTGAAGGGAGTTATATAGCTCAAGTGCTGGGGGGGTTGCTCAGTGGCTCTTGGGGATTGGTCTGTGGTTGCCAGAGGAAGGGCCCCACATTGTGGAGGACTAGACAATCTTCGCCAGTGGCTTGGTCTCATTAGCTCAAGGTTTGCTTTGCTGTAGCTTGCATTCCTTGGAACAAAGGTCTACCAATCAAACTGCAGGGTAAATTCAGAAAAGGACTCCTGAAATTTCTATAATTTCTCAGGCCCCTGCACTTTTCTAATATCTTTCCTTTTTCCTGAGTTGCAGTTTCTCTCTTCTTAGCTCTTGCCTTCTGGGTATCCTGACAGCATCCTGCCCTTACCCTTCTCATCACATCATCCCTGTAATTTGGCATCACATTTTGTCACTTTTAGGCATTATCCTTATCAATTTAATGCTTAGCTAAATAAAAACACATCTTCACCTTAGGGATTAATAGTTAGCTCAAGGGTAATTGCAAGAAAAACCAACACAGTAACATTTACAACACAGTGTGTCAAGTAGCATGAATAAAATACTGAGGATCATCTGATGGTGTCATGTACATGAATTCTAGAGATTGGCAGTTTGGATTCCAAACTTAGTTTTACCACCAATAATCTCTGTGGTTTTTGGGTAACTAAAAACATTCTCAAACTTTGTTTTCCTAATCTGAAAAATGGGAATTAACCCATATGTGTTAGCTATGGTGTTTGTGAAGTAGAGATCTGAGCTCAAAAAGGCTGAAGCACAGAAATTAAGAGCAAAGGAAAAGTTTCATGAGGAGGCTGATGGTTTGAGTTCATGTTCGTTGGTTATTAAAATTTTTTGGGAGTACGTAAAATACAGTTGAGAAGAATATAAAGAATTCCAGGCTAAAAAAACAGAATTACAGGACATAAGGGTATGAGAGAGTTTGACAGTTTTAGAAGTTGTAAGTAGTGTTTGGGTGTGTCTAGAAAATAAGATGCATGTGGTCGTGAAGCAAGAAAAAAGACTGAAGGAAAAAGGGTAGGAAAAAATCTTATTTATGTACTAAGAATTTAATACATGATTTGATAAATCTTGGGAATTATTAAAGCATTTCCAGCTGGGAAAATGAACACATCATTCTGGCGTTGTTTGTGAGGTGATGCAGGACTGAGTTCAGGAAGTAGCAATGCCGATGGGGTGGGAGAAATGAAATGGGAATGGTAAGACTGATGCTCTGAGGGGGTTTGGGGTTGAGTAAGAGAAGATGACTCCCTGGTTACTGATTTTTAGGACCCTGGATTTCAAAGAGGCAGAAGCTAGCAGATCTCTTACATTTTACAGAACCTTAAGAAGCCACAAATATATATTGTCAGGAGCATGTGCATTCGGGTATGATAAGGTACGTATAGAACAGAATTCTGTGTTGAACAGTCTGGACAGCTTTGACTCAGAGTCTGTTAAGATCATTTACTGTTTTTCTGCTAAGATGATTGGGAGAGAAAACATTCAGGAAGCACATTGCAAACCATCAAACACCATAAAGTACTTACCTCTTCAAAGAATAACAAGAGAAGACCATCATAAAAAATGCCAGGTATTCTGTATGCCCATACAGCATGCATTTATACATACATGTACACATGTGGACACATGCATACCAATATGTATGTCACCTTGCAAAGTATTAGTAGTTCAACAGGTTCTGTGGCCTTGGTAATATGACAGAATGTTGGTCCTCAAAAAGACAGATTAGGTGTTATTATCCAAAGAGGAATAAAGAATTGAATGGGAGGAATCTAGAGGTTTGGAATTGGAATTCCACAGCCAAGGCAGCCTTCAGTATGGATAAGATGACAGAAGAAGTCTCCTATCTTTTCTGCTCTTATGTTCTTTGCCCAACTGCTGCCTGTGTTATCTTTCAGGATCAAAGGGAGCCCCAAGTGCTTTGGTAAGGGTTGCAGTTATATGGGCATAAGGTGTCCCCTATAGGGTTTATGAATTCCTCTGGAATATCTCATTTGCATCTGTACCATCCCAGACATAGTGGGTATGATCAGGAAATATCTGCAGTATAGGCATGACATATGAATAGAGGCCTCATGGAGATGTACCACTTAATCTAAAAGACTATACACACATATATATGTGTGACTGTGTGTATAAGTGTGTGTGATATATACATATATACATATATATGTACATACATATACTGATACACACACACACACGTGTGTGTGTGTGTGTGTGTGTGTGTGTGTGTGTGTATCTGTAGAGTTGCAGGCACTCCAGGAGGAAATACTTGGTGCAAGGATGCTTTAAAGGTCCTTTCAAGTGTCACCATCCTAGACATTTATCTGGTATGTTTCAGAAAGCTGAGTTGTGCAGTGAAAAGGAGGAGATCTGTGCTCAGGGAAGCACTGTGTGTGTTGGAAGTCACACCCACTGTTAACCCTGGATTCATTATTTAATCTGTGTATCATTCTTCCCGTATGATAAATAGTGAAAGAGAGGTATGCTTGCCCTGTTGTTTTTCTCAAACCACTGTCAGGAACAAGTGAGACTTTGCCCAAGGGATCAAGACAAAAACAGAGCTGTGTGAGCCTCCTTTTCCTATTTCTGTAGTGCATTCTCTTTGCAACCTGCTCAGCACCTCTGGGATGAATCATTTCTGTAGCTTTTATGTTTCCCCCAGCTATGGCCTCCTTTCACTTTTCTAGGCTGTACCCATGACTTCTTCAGTGGTTTGTTGCTTTGACAAGTTCAGAAAGTTGACAGCTCTCTGGAGGCCTTCAAGCAAGCACTGCCTTATCAGTCCAGCTCTTTTGCCCAAACTACTCAGAGGCAAAATCTGCTCTCCAATACTCCCTTGTTGAATCAGGACTGTGCCTGAAATCCCATACTCCCTTGGGTTCTTTTTCTTTTCTTTCTTATTTTCTCCATCCCACCCCTAGTTTCTCCTGGGAACTCCTTCTAATAAATTATTTGCATATAAATTCTCACCTTAAGATCAGGAAACTTGAACTAAGATAATTTACCAATGTATAATTTTAGGTAAAGTGACTTATTCATAAAGAATCTCTTTTTTGCTCATCTGAGAAGGGTAGTGACACCTACCAAATAAGATTATTGGTTATTACATTTTAGCTGTTCATCAAATGAAAAAAGTTATTTCCAAATATATTGTGAAACCTGGACATAGTGAGTGTGGGTGAAATTTTAATTTTAGGTTATGAGTGTTTTCCAGATGAATCAATTCAGGCTGGAGTTGAAGTTCAGCTTTTGCTCTAGCTTAGAATTTCTTTTATGTTCCAGGATCTACTTTTTTCTTTTCTATTAGGTGATGCCATCCTGGCCCTTGCCCTGCCCCTGGGGTTGAGTCTCTGGGCTCTCTCTGGCACTGTCTCCTCAAGGAAGAGCTTTGGAGCCACTGTGGAAATAGCCTATGCTTCAGTGTGCAGGGGTCACTTTCCCTTCATTCCCAGAGTGAATAACTACCTGCTGCAGCTTCCCCAGCAAGCACAGGCAAGTTATATTTATTGCTTTCAGTGAATGGAGGCAGGACAGCTGGGAATTTCCAAGCAGCAAGGGCTCCCAGGTGCGCAAAGCACTCAGACCCTTTGGCTCCAATTTGCTGCTGGCTCCTGGGGAAATTGTAAGAAGAACGTAAGAGACTGGTAAAACACAGAGGGGGATGTGGTTAGAAGGACCAGAGAAAGTTGTTTCTGATGAAACACTGTGTGTCGCTGTCCTGTTCAAGGTGGAAAGGTTTGTGGGAAGTGGCCCGGGCTGGGGCATTGTCCTAAACCAGGGGTCTGCTCTCTGGGAGCTGCCCTTAGACACCTTGGGAGGGGCTTGCTCTTTCACCAGGAAACTATCTTCATTTTGCCTTGGGCCTCTCCCTATGTCCCCCTAAGGGAAGTATTGTAAGAGAGACAAAAACCTGTCCTTGAGAGTCTCAGCTAGTCTTTAGCATAAGAAACTTGCAAATTGCCTAGGAGGAAGTTTAGTAGATTCTTAGATGTTCCCTGGCAGATACCTTTATCTCTGCATTAAGATTGTGCTAACCTTCAATATTTTGTTATTATTCACCTTATCGATTGTAAAATTTTTCATGTGGGCACCCTACCTAGATATACTATAAAAGAGCACTGTAAAATAAAGTCAGGATCCTGCTCAGTATTGATTGAGAGGCCCTCTGATCTCATCTTTGTCTGAATTGTGTTTTTCTTAAACCTCACCCCCTGACTCAGGGACCGTCCAATTTTGCTGGCTAGCCCCGGCAAAAGTTAGAGAGTTTGCCTTGTTCACTCAGCTCCACGCTTTTCCTGCCAAATATCCATGCTCGCTCTGGGCTATTACAAGTTTGTTCTGTAGCTTCGCGTAGGAAGTGACAGCTGTTAAGAAATGTCAAGTGAAAAGATGTCTCTCAGAGAAATGATCAGCTGTATCCTGGGTATGATAAAGAAACAAAAACATAGAGGAAACTAGGTAGGAGGGAATTTAAGAGATTTTGTAATAAGATTCTTCATGAGAAAACTGGTGACACAGGAGAGTTAAGGCCTAACTCCCCACCTGAAACGTGAGTTCGTGTTCTCTAAAAAATCGAAGAATGAATTTTAGGAATGACGGAGGCTTGAGTAGGAAATTGTATTGAGAGACAAAGCTTCTGCCTTAAGAGAGACAGAAGGGGGGACCCAGAAAGTGGGTAACCCCCTTACCTCACTTTTTAGAGGGCTTTTATGGAGCAAAACCATGAGGTGAGGCGGGTCTGAAATAGGGGGTTACCAGTAAGATTCAAAAAAGGTGGGCGGGTCACAACTGACCAATGAGTATAGTGGGGGCTTCCAATAAGATTTGAAAGAAATGGGCAAACCATGACTAACCAATGGGTAAATGACAAGATAGCTACTTCAGCAACTTTTTGATTGAATAGGGTCCAATGAGAAATCAAGCCATAGAGGGTCTTGCTTATCAGGAGACTCCACCAGGTGGGTCAAAGTCCTGACCAGCCATTTGGGGAATTTGCAATTGTTGCATTCCAGGAAGGGACTGGACCCGGATTTTGACATTCCATCCTGGGAGAATGAGGTCTGCTGGTCACTGCTATCTGGAAGTGTAGTTCCTCATTGATGGTGTTGACCTTTGAGGATGTCCTCTTTTTTGCAAGCCTTTCAAGGGCAGGTCCTATCTATCTGCCTACATATGTTTAGCTGGCTTTTTTACCTATAATACTGGTATTCTTTGGGGAAAAAAATGTTTTGCTGCAAAATCACACAGCAACTAGATAGCTGGAAACAGAAGCCAAATCTAGACAAATAAGCAAACATTTTTTTCCTCATTCTTCCCTGTTTTTTTCATTTTAGTTCTTCTGCTGTTTGAAAAAGAATACTTTACTATGTAGTGTCTATCACTTGAGTGCCAGTATGAGCTTGTCTCACGTAGGTCTCCTGGATCCCTTATGGCAACCTGACCTTGATGATGTAAAAATTTATACATCTGGCTACTAAGTGGCCCACATTTCTGTTTCTCTATAGAAAATTATTATACTTTCCAATATATGTTGCCACCTCTGAAGCTGGTCTCTGGCATCTGTCAGGATTACATTTAAAATTTGGGGAGAAAGAGGAGCAGCTGAAGGAGGCTAGCCAGGAGAAAGCTAGAATAATGCAGTGGGAGGGGTGATGGGCACAGGTAGCTTTCAGTGTCCTGTCTGCCAGAAAGAAAAAGTCAGTGAGGTTCTTTACGATGATGTCATGAATGTACAAATTATGGATAGTGCCTTGTGTTCCAGATCTGAAGACAAAAATGTCCATAAGGCTTGTCCATTATCATATCACTTTTAGCATTTTGTACTTTCTAATCACTTCAGTTCTTGCTCTTTTGCATAATTATAACTTTGCATGCAATTCTATGCAGTGATTTTTTTCTAATAAAATAATACCTTAACCATTTTCTTGGTTATTATGCAGTTTTCACAGTAGTGATTTTAATGATTGTCTATACTTGCCAAGTGGATAGGTAATGATTTGTAATATTTTTCTGCCATTGAATATTTAGGTGGTTGTGAATAGTCTGAAATCTTACCAAACTTTGACATCTCTTATACTGTCATATCTCCTTTAATCAGATAATTTAGTTAAGTATATTAATGAATTTCTTGGCTCTATTGTTATATTGCTTAGATAGGCTTTGTTATGATGTGTCTGAATTCTGTTTGCCGTGTCTTACTTGAATTTGTATATCTGTGTTCATAAGTGTCGTTGATATCAATAGGCGTAAGAAAACAATCCACTCTCACTGAAAGTTCAGGACTTCTTTGCTAGACAGACTTGGTTTTGGATGGTTAACTTTCTCCTTATATTAACTCAAACAAATTAATCTTCTTATCTGTTAGCTTATTTTCTTTTTACTTGGACATGTGTTTTGAAAACAGCATTCAAGAGGTATGATACTTATTCATGAGCAAACACTGAATTCTGAGATCTGTTTGATATTATGTTCAGATTCTAAGTAGGCACAGTACCACTGAGGTACAGCCCCAGCCCATTATGTTCAAATTCTGAAAGGTGAAGTAAATGAAAAAGTTTATCCACTTCCTGGATAAACTTTATTGCAGATTCACCAAGGTATACACTATACTTGTGATCATGATAACTTCCCTGTTTTCAACAATCAGCCCTGTAAAACTTGTGGAATAAGGTTCAGGTTGTGGCAAGTGTGTTTGAAGATGCACAGACAAATGTTTCCAGGAGAATGTGCTCTGGTGGATCCAAAACTCTGACCTGCTGACAGTCTTCAGGATGAATAGGCAGTGCCTCTGGGCCTCCAACCTGGCCTTGACCCACAACCCCTGGTGATGCTTCCATGGAGGCTGAGATCTGGGAAACAGGAGCAGTGGAAGATGATCATGAACTTTTTGTTTCCACTGAGTTTCAAACTATGTTGTTTATTTGTTGATGTGAAGAAAATTCACTCACTCTTGTGGGCATTAGTTTTATCACCTGTAATGAAGGTTCAGTATGTCTCTTATAAGATTATAAATAAAGCGATTGATAAATAGTAGCCATTATTATTGCAGTCTTCCCTTAATAAAATTCCTCCTACACATTAACATGTCTGTCACTGAGATTTCTTCAAATTAAGATAAACAATTCTGTCACTGACTAAGCTCAAGAGTTAGCTATTGAACATGTATATTGTTGGAAGATATATGTACTTGTCCCCAGATGGAGATTACATATTTGTGTCATTGTTAATTCGAGTTTTGTCAATATCATTATTGAGGGATTGAATTTTAACTTACATTGATTTAAATACTTTCAAAAATAATCCACTGAAATAAAAAAGTTATGTTTCCAGAATGACTGGCACACATCAGGCAATGTCATGAAGAGAAATAAGTGGTGAAACTTCTCAGAAAGCATCATAAAAATCTTAAAGTGGGAAGCTGGTGGCCAACTTAAGTGTTTGAAGGATTGGCATTTAAGTAGCAAACAGCTCTTTCTCAAAAACTCTGCATGACTTTCAAGAGACGTTCACAAACTTTGAGCAGACACCTTCAGTTAAGAGAAAGAATAAGACCGTGGCAGCCATGTAATCCACGCACTAACATCCCTCTGCATGCTTCAAAATAGGATGCTGTCAATCCTAAAAATATGAGAGGGCATTACTCCGAACATAGGCCATCCAAAATCTGACACTTGAGCTCAAGCCACACTTGATTAAGTTCACTGGAGAAAGCATGTGATTAAATGTAGATTGTTATTCAGTCCACAAGGGTGAAAGTTAGGCAATTTATTATTCTTCCTCCTTGGCTACAATAAAATGGTGTGGCTTAAAATAGACAACAGATTAGAGGCTGGGACATTGGGTGTGGCAGTGCAATTGGCTAATTAGCTTCATTTCTGAGCCTGAGCTCTTATGTCTCGCTAGAGTAACTATATTCAGTACCAATTTGCTGTTTTTCTTCACTATAAATCTGGGTTTTGTTTATATGGGCAAGCTTGACATTATTTTCTTCTTTAAAGAGTTTATGGAGGTAGAGAGATATTTTCTTCTTTAAAGAGTTTATAGAGGTAGAGAGTTATTTATGCTAATAAGCACTACAAACTCATGAGTTTTTGGTTCTTTCAAGATTTGTGTGGTTTCAGATACATAAATGATGTTAACATAAAGGATAAATAGCTATAGATTAAAAAAAAATAGATGTTTGTATTCTTCAGTTCCTGACCAGTTCTGAAAGCCCAGTCTCTCACAAAATATGCAACTATAATCCTGCTTAGCAGTGGCCTTACCTAGTGTGCGTGTTTAGCTCCAACCTCCGGAATCCCTGTGTTCCCTGAAGTTTGGGAGGAATCCGAGGAGGACATAAGCCACTTTTCATGTTCTTTAGTACTGTGTTCATGGCAATATTCTACATTGAGTAAGAGATGATTTTGCTTTTTCCCATGTTTGTTTTAATTTTTTTGATTTGACCAATGCTCCAACCAGAGGGATATTGGATAAAGTTGTTGAAGCCACTGTGGGACGGAATGCTTTCTTAGTGACAAGTTAGAATTCCTTATTTTGGGATCTTGTAGGAATTTAATCTTACTGTATTTGCTGAGAAGAAGTTAACATATATTAAATGAATTGTACTGAATAGGAAGCAACTTAAGTAGCCATGATTGCTATGTCATAGTTCTATATAAAACTGGGAAAAATATCTAGTTTTGTTTCTAACTTTTCAATAGGATATTAAGAAATAACTGTACATTTTTCTCCTGTCAGATAAATGTGGCCTGTTTCTTAAGTTGTAGGTCTGTGATACTAATAACAGAGGATTTGTTTCATTGACAGGCATAGAGTATGGCAAAAAAGCATGTGTTAAATTACATAACACTATTCTTCAATCTCTCATTAAGTATTACCAATCGGATAGTGGAAAAATTACTTATAGAGCCTTAGTTTTCTTATATATGAAATGGGGGCAGTAACTCCCAGTTTGTAGGTATGTTGTGACTTTAACAATGTGGTATTTTAGTTTTTAATTAATAAAATATAAATTCATTACATTTAAACTTGATTTCAGATATGTATACATTATTCCACTGAGCTAATTAGCATATACATATTATCTTATATACTTATATTTGTGGTCAGAACACTTACAATCTGCTTTTACTGATTTTCAAAGCACAATACATTGCCTTTAACTGTAGTCACCTTGTTGTACAGTAGATTTCTTAAACCTCTTTCTCTTAGCTAAGTGAGGTTTTGTGTTCTTTAAACCTTTATCTCTCCAGCCCTGTCTCCTATCTCCAGCCCCTGTCACTACCATTCTACTCTTCACCTTTAAAAGCAGAGTTTTAAAGAACCCATACACAAGGAGTATTTGTATTTTTGTGCCTGGCTTGTTTCACTTAACATAACTTTACATTAAAATTAACAGAATGTCCTCTACCTTCTTGTGCATTGTTACACATGGCAGGATTTCTCCATTGGTAATGGCCAAATAGTATTCTACTAGGTAGGTCTTTTACATTCCCTATGATAATGGGGACACTCCATTACTACTTTATCACCAATGGGCACTCCTTATTTTGGCCACTGAACTGTGACTATTACATGAAATAATTTCTTTCAAAACACATTGGCTGGCATGTACTGGGCCCCAAATTTACTCTTTCTCCTCAACCTAAAATAGATAAAAATTCTTTGTTGAGAGCCTGAGCTTGAAAAGTGTGGCCCCCACATGAGTGGTCTCAAAGACTTAGGGACTTGTCAGAAATACAATTCCTTGTGTCCATTGCTAGCTTCTTGTGTGAGAAATTCTGATGTGAGTCCAAAGCGATATGCGAGATGCTTCAGTGATTCCATCCATGCAATGATTTGAAAGCACGACCCTGAAATACAGACCTCCAGTTGGAGCTTAGTTCCACTGCTTCATCTGTACTGTTCTTACTATCTCTGAAGTGATGTGGGCCCTGCACAGGTTGGGCCTCGCTGTCCAGCACTGCTTGGGGAAAGCCTTCTGCTCTCATTCCTGTCCTGGAGGCAGGCTTTAAGGCTGGCATTGATACTGAGAAGGCAAGGCACATGGATGTGGTAGACTTCAACCTGAATGAAAATGTTTTGCTCTGTAACTCCAGCAGTGTCTGAAGCACCCTGACTTCTTCTGCACTGTCAGAATATATAATTTCTGACATTCTAATGGATATAATATTGAATATCATTGTAATGTTTTAAAGTTTTTACTTTTATTGGTACGTGCTTATACTACATAATGGTTCTGCCCCTAATGGGTAGTTGGTACATGTTTATAACACATCTTAATTCTTTATATTTTCATTCCCTTCCTCTTTCTTCTTTCCCAGTCTAAATTTAACTTATATTTTATTTTAAAGTTCACAGTCTGCTCATATGTAACTGGCCAGCAGTTTTCATTATTATGAAATGCTTATGTCAGTTACTCGTTATTTTATGGTGTTGCTTAGCTTTTCTTAATGATTGATAGAATTACTTATATCAAGTGAAACCAAATGACAGTAATCGATCAGTGTTTTAACTATAAGAATGCCAGTTAAAAAGTAAAATAAAAGAAAATATGAAGTAGATTTTGTTCTAGGGGAAGGAGATTAAGAGATGGAGGGAGGGGTGAAAGAGGAGAGGGAAAACTGATTTTAAAAAAGGAATTAAGATGTGTCATGTATGTGTATCAACACACCAAAAGAAATGTAGACCTTGTGTGCTAAAAACATGTATTAATAAAGAAAATGATTTGAAAAAGTAACAGTTCTATATGGTTTAACTTAATATATCTTAGATAAGCTTTTGAGGTAAATGTTTTCATGCAGTTTATCTTACTTATTTATTTGTACATGTTTGCAGTGCACATTGACTATATTCACCGTGAGGAGCTCCTTTCCCCTTTCCCTCCATCTTTGACTCCTTCCTGCTCCCTTTTGCAACAGATCTTTCTCTTTGTTTCTTATTATCTATCCTTTAATTTGTTCTTTAACTTACATATAATTTGAGTTTCTTTTATAAGATAAATCATGCAATATTTAAACTATGTGTCAATTATTTCATTTAGTATTATGATTTGAAAGTGCATCCATTTTTCTACAAATGGGTCAAGTTTATTGTTCTTTACAACAGAGTATCTTTTATTTTGTTTTGTTTTTGTTATTTTCTCTGCCTCCTTTTTGAGATAGGCTCTTCCTAAGTTGCCCACCCTAGCCTCAGACTTTTGATCCTCCTGCTTTAGTCTCCCAAATTCTAGGATTATAGGCATGTTTACCACAACACGGTGAAATACTTTTATTCTCTTAATTAAACCTTTTAATGAAGATAAGTTTTAAATCATCATGTGAACAAATTTATTAATTGTATCCTGTGAGTTTTGTAGCACATATTGAAATTTGTCATTTTCAGTTTGGAGAAAATGACATTATGTTATTAATTATAGTCAAAAGAATCTGCAAAGTTCTATCTGTCTAGAATTAATAGAATGTTCTGCTAATTTTTCTGAAGATCCTTTTGGACTTCCTAAGTAGCTAATCATATCTACTACAAAGTATCATAATTTTTAAAACTTTCATTTCTTTTTTGTTTCATTATGCTGGAGAGTACCACACAGGCAGTAAAAAATAAATAAATAAAGTAACAGCAATAATAAGTATCCTTGTGATCTATCTATCTATCTATCTATCTATCTATCTATCTATCTATCTATCTATCTATCTATCATCTATTTGTTTGTTTATTTATTTATTGAGACAGGGTCTCACCTTATAGTTCAGGCTGGCCCGGAGCTCACTATGTAGTCTAGGCAAGCCTTGAACTCAGCAATCCTCCAGCCTCTGCCTCCTGATTACAGGCATGAGCTATCTTAGTGGGCACTGTGGTGCATGGTACTGGGTTGCTGGTGGGCGTGAGTCACCACACCCAGTGTGGTTATATGTGGTTACCTGGGATCAAACCAGGGACCTTCTGCTTGCTAGGCATGTGCTGGAATCACTGAGCTAAGTCTCCAGCCCCACCTTGTGATATTCTTTTTTTTTTTGAAAAGTCCACTGAGGAAGTGTGTGTGTGTGTGTGTGTGTGCGCGCACGTGCGTGTGTGTGCACGCGTGCATATGGGGTGGCTTTTATAAGCAGAGCATAAAAATGAAGCAACGAAAACGCTTCATTGTTTGTAGTTGCAGTTTCCTTATCTGATACCTCCCGCTGGAAACTCTCCAGTTATATAATTATACATTTGTTGAATATTTAAGTTAGACAATTGGATGAGCTTTAATTCTGTTTTTCTCTAATATGATCACTTACAAGAGATGGTTTGCATCCAATTTTGGTTACATTTGCAAACTAAGAAGGGAGAAAGTTATCTATGCAGCCTAACTCTTTGTCTACTCAGGGATTCTTCAGGCTTCTTCTCCATTTTAATTTGCTTAAACAGCATTGAGTGTATTCGTTGCAATATTTTTGGTAAATATTCCTTATCAGTTTAAGGAGATTGTCTTCAATTTACTAATTTACTGAACATTATAATCAAGAAAGAATATTAAATTTAATTAAAATTATTTTCTGAATGTGTTTAGATGATTTAGATTTTTCTCCTGTAATATTTTTCCTGGTTAATTACATTCAGAAATTTCTGCATTTCCAGGGCAAAGAAATTTAATTATGTTATTTTCTTTTAGCTTTAAAAACATAAATTGATACATTTGCTACTTTCATTTGCTATTTTGTACAAACTAATGATTCTTTTTTAGCAGTATTTCTATATTTCAATTATCTGTTGATAAATACAATGTTTGGAATTAATCCTTAGATTTCTGTTGGACTCCAGTCCCTCTGATGATCAAGTTTCAGGTAATCGAGCTACACAGGGTATATCTTTCTGTCTTTTGTTGTGATACATCAAAATCCTATTCATTAATGAGACTGCATCCTGCATTTTTGTTCTGTGTAAGGTCTTTCTAGATTCCTATAATTAGATGTAATTAATTCATTTTTGTGTTTCTATTATATTTTATTAGTGTTTCCAGTTAGTCTTTAATGCTTTATTTGCTTATATAATATTTTTCACAAAGTTTGTGAGGCTTTTGAGAACAAATATGATATTTTATTCACCCTGTATTTCTAATACCAGGCCCTCCATATACAGAGAGACAGAATTGGGTAATGGAGGAACAAAGAAATTACAGTCAAATAGTGTTTGAATCTCACTCTTGCTGACTGTGTGACTTTGGCTCTTTTTCTAATTGTCCTTGAATTTAGGCTTCATCATCTCTAACATTTGTATTTGATCTATTTTTCATCATTATCAGGACAAGATTATATAACTTATGTTGATAAAATAAAATAGCTGACACCACAGAATTTACTATATGCTTTATGACATATTTAAATTGACTTGGTAGAAGAATCTGATTTGAGTGGTAATTCTGAACTATTACTTAGCAATTATTTTAAATATTACACGAAGTTTTTCTTTAGAGCCATAAGTAAAGGAAGTTGGTCCTAAGCTGCACTTGTCAAAGAAACATCAGCTTCAGGCTGTTTGGCAAAAGATTCTTTGCAAAATGCTATTTGAGTTGCTAGTGGAGTTGAAAATTCTGAAACTTCTCTCCAGATAATGATCCACTCATCACATTATCTTTGCTAAGACAGCTGCAGGAGGCTTGGCTGGTGATCCCATCTGGAGTCTCATTGCACCAGGAGAGGGGAAGGTCGTAGTGAGCATGCCAGCTACCTACAAGCGTTCCCTAGTTCTCTAAGAAGGTCAAGGACTTAGCACTTGCTCTCCCCAAGAACAGGATTTCCATGAAGAATTCTAACACCACTGAATATTAGTTATGAAAAAGGTTGTCCAAACATTATGTAAGAGATGATCACTTAGGTTGGCACTGAAGAACAGTGACTTAAAATTTGGAGATATGGCTAAGAGAAAACTTATTCGGATTCCTTTTCTTAACATCTTTTAATATTTTCCAGTAGTCGACAAATAATGGATAACACCAAAGACTTGTTTAAGTTATTACATGACTCATAATAATCAACTTTAACAAATTCTGTCACTTTCTCTGGAGATCTATGTTTCGATATCCATTGTTTTGCTGCCATGTAAATGCTCATCACTTTGCCATTTTGGAGTCTTTATTCAAAAAGAATTCTTTGCTTAGAAAGTTTTGGGATACTTTTTCAATAATTTTTGATATATACTTTTTTGATACTCAGTGCAAATAGTATGCTTTACAAGTAGCCTTCCTTGCTGTGGTCACTAAGAAATAATATTTTATTTAGTTATCAAATAAATATGTATATTTTAAATAGTTAATGACTGAATATATACATTTTAAGTAATACCATATTTTGGTTGAATGGTAAATAGCTTAAATGTGCTATTGTACGTGAGTTACAGTTCCATAATGGAACAGATTTCATATCTACTTGTATGTCTGTTATCTAGCTACCTATCAATCAATCATGTATCATCTGATATATAAAAGATTTAGAAGATTGGCACAGTTAGGTGAGGGAGAATGCAAAGATCTCTGTTCACTGGAGATCTGTATTAGTACTACAAGCTAACTTTGTTCCACTGGAACTCCTCACTGGAGATGAGAAGGATCCAGTCCAAAGTGAAAGGCTTGGTACTCACTGAAGAATTCTGTGAATCCATATCAAGAAGGCAAAGGTTTATGCCAGAAGGTTGAAGAGTCTGTGCTGGAAGCCTGAAGACAGGTGATGGAGAGGTGATGGCAAAGCCTGGAGCTCTTTAGAAGAAGCAGTTATGAAACTTGTTTCTTTTCCTTTTGTTGCATTCAGTCCACAAGACCATTGGTTAGTGTCATCCACACTGCAGGTGGACCTTCCCTCTTCAGTAAGTCCATTATCCACCATCCAGAATAGTATTCACCAATTAGCTGGGCATTTCTTATCCAAGTTGACAACACAGTTAACTATCACATACTGTGTACTGGGGGCCCAACCAGAGTCCAAAACTGATTACTCTTGACAAGGTCAATCCCACTGGGATACAGGGCAGAGGCAATAACATACTGTTAGTTGTTATAGTAGTTTGATAAAGTGCTAAGTGAGCATGGAGGATAAAAAGCCACTGTCTAGCTATTTTGTTGACTGTATCATCTACTTGTGGCTTCTCCAATATGTGATTCTCTCATGGGTGCTGGGCTTCAGTAATATGAATCTTAGGAGGGGAAGGAGAAAGGTTGTGACATTTTAAAAATTAGAACTAACATAGCATCATTCGCACCATTCTTTATTGGAAGGCATTCACAGAGATCAACTCCAGTTTGAGAAGTTGACATCAACTTCATCAGTTAATGAAGAGTGTTGAGGTCACTTTTTTTTTTGGGGGGGGGGGAGACAGGGTCTTGCTTTGTAGTTCAGTCTGGCCCTGAGCTCACTATGTAGCCCAGGCAAGCCTCGAACTCAGCAATCCTCCTGTCTCTGCCTCCCGAGTGCTGGAATTACAGGCGTGAGCCACCACACCTGGCAAGGTCCCATTTTAATAAGTTGGAATAACATTGTTGTGGCTATTTTGAAAAAAATAAAAAATGCTGTTTAGCCCCATTTATATTCTTTTTACTCAGTCATGGTGTCCTATAAAGAAAAACTTGTAAGTATTAGAGTTGCTAGGGAGATTTATTAGAGTTGCTAGGGAGTTGTGCTTGGGAGAGATTTTTCCAGGATAAGGAAGGAACAGCCTGAAGGAAAGAAGGGAAGAGAATAATAAGGCCTGGGACAGAGGGAAGGAGCGAGCCCAGACTTTACAGAGGTTTTCTAATAAGCATTGGTATATTAAGCCTTGTTTATTTTAGTTTAGGTATAAATAATTGGTTGCATGTAAAAATAGTGAGTTTCTTGGTTAAATCTTATTTGTTGAGATTAAATAATTAATTTGAAATATAAATAATGAATATTTAAACTTTATTGATTAAGCTTTTTATACATGAATGTTAATGGGTTTAAGTCAGTTGCTTGTGACAGAAATTTAATAGTTTCTGGGTGGGGGCACAGCAGCACACTCTGAAGAAAGCATCAAAGCTGTGATTTTGGGCATGAGAACAATAGGCAAATGACTGTATTTTGTTCCTAAATCCTTTAGTCAAATCTTTTTGTATATCCATTGCATATAGATGCAATATACAAGAGCACTGAGTCTAATATATGTTCATGGAAACCCGAGTTTTAATTTCCTCTTCAATATTTAATAGCTGAATGAATTCAGAGCAAACATTAACATTTGAAATCTAAGTTCTTTTATATACAAAATGGGAATAATAATAGTATTCCTCTTAAAAATTATTTAGTGCTATATAATATGGTGCTATAAAGTCCTTACCTAGCACAGTCTTTGGAATCTAGTAAATACTTAACAAATAATGAAAATCACTATCATAAATATATATTACATGTTTTTCTTGAGTATTTGTTATGTAAATGCTTATGTAGCTTGTCTATTTTATAATTCTTTGTGGAATGGTCTAGATTCCCTATCATCCTCCAGGTGGAACTCTTACCCTGGGAAATGGCTTTCAAGCAGACTCGAAAAAGAAAAAGATGTGAGAAGAAGTTTCAGTGAGAGGAATTGCTTTGGTCAATGAGTAGTTAGAAGAATCCCAGCCCTAATTACAAAAATGCGTACAAGGACCCTCCAGAGTACTGAAGTGCTCCTCTGCACCACGCATAATGTGGAGTGTCAGGCAGTTATGCTGCTTGCACTGTGATGAACATGGAGACAGTGGATGTAGTTAATAGTCTCAGTCTTTACGTTTGTGTTTTCAGCTATGGCTAGGTGAAGCTCTAAGCTTCTAGACTTTTTTGTGAGTTCAGCACTTCATAATGCAAATCAGTTCTGATTTACAGAGCATACCAGTAATAAAGTTAGAGAGAAAGACTGGGAAGGTGAAGGAGTAGGTGCTTTCTTCCTTGTACTAACTGTATGATTCTGAGCAAATATCGTATCTTCTGTGAGCACAGATATGCAAATACCATATCTTTTCTCTGCTATGAGAACCTGTAGATGTAAATGAGTTCTAGAATGTATGATAGTTTCTATAAAGAAGTTTCCGAAGAGAATTTTGGTGAGAACATAATGGCGGGAAAGAATGAATATGATTTGGAAAGAAAATGAAAGAGCATGTATATAAGGGGTCGGGGGGGGCTGTGGGGGGTAGGGATGTGGGTAAAAATGAGAATTAACTTGTGCCATATACTGGTACAGATTTCCCAGTGTTGTCTGTGATTGTGAGTTGTATATAAAATGTACCAATAAATATCTGAAAAAAATATCTTCTGTGAGTGTATTTTTTTATGTGTCAAATGAGGACAATAAAGGGTACTTCACAGGTTGCTATGAGGATTAAATAGGTAAAGAAGTAAGTGTAGTCAGTGCCTTTTTTTTCTTATCCTTTTATGGATAGTAATATCAAGAATGATGTGTAAAATAAAGACTTCTTAACCTTAGATGCACCTGGAATTAGAAATTGTCAAGTTGGAATGATTTTGTTCTTGTAGTTTTACATGATTCTCTCACATTTTGTTAGCTATGGAGAAGTATGACTATCCAACTCTTCATGCATATTCAATGGACTAATTTGCAAAAATTTGGAGGGAGGGTGGAAAAATATTAAATGAGGAAAAACAGTAGGCAACGTGAATATTCTCAATTTCCTGGGAATTTTGATTACATAATGAACCTAATGATGATAGGAAAAATGACTTTGATCGGAAATGTGTTTTTAAGGATTATCATAGGGGTGATTACATACCTTTTCTTGCCTTGTTCTGCAATTTTAAGGTATTGCAACTTCCCTGAACCACAACTTCGGCATCCCAAGAAATGAGTTTTCACTTCATTCAACCAAAGTGACTCATTCATTTATACTTTCATTTATGCTTCCATCCCTCCCTCACTACTCTCTCTACCCTCTTCGCTCACTCTCTTCTTCATTTTCTCTTTGAAGCTCTATTGTATATTAACCACTGTGTTGAACTTGAAAGATATTGTGTAATGTGAGAGCATGTGGTATGTATTGTTTGGTGAACTGACAAAATTAGTCGAGTATCATTAAAATAACGTATAGGTACCATTTTAACTTGTAACAGGAAAAGCCATATTTAATCATTAGAACTTTGATAAAGAGTTAAAAGTTTCATTTGATTATGAGTCGCTGATAGATCACACTCATGTTACTTACATAAGCCCTTCCCATATACATGATCAGTTGTGATTATCAGATTCAATTTCTTTAGAATACACATTAAATTTAAGTCTTTGTCAGGTGACCCATACACACTATCTTTTGATTATTATTTTTCCAGGGAAATATATATATATATATATTTGAGACAGGGTCTCGCTTTGTAGTTCAGGCTGGCACTCAGCTCACTATGTAGCCCAGGCAAGCTTCAAACTCAGCAATCTTCCTGTCTCTGCCTCCCAAGTGTTGGGATTACAGACGTGAGCCACCACACCCGGCCAGGGAAATATTTTCTAATTCTTGGGACTTGGAATGTACATAGATCCAAAGAAAGAACCCAACTAATTTTCACTAAGACTGACTTGGAATTCAAAACTTTTTCTTCTCATCTGTGAATAGACAAGGCAACAGAGCATCTCTTCCTAAGGTAAGAAGTTAGGTTGAAAAGTACTATTTTGCAGAAGGAACTGAGGTTAGAGCAACACAATCCTTATCAATGCTAAGGATGGAAATGAAAGTGAATTTAGAGCACTTTTCATAGAGATCAGCCTTTAATGAAAGGAAAATGGGCCATGGATGAACAGAGAAACAGTTTAGCTGGTCAAGTTGGTAACACCAGATCTACCATGTAATTGTTTACACATCTGAGGCCTGATCAAAATATATGGTGAATATTTAAATCAAAAATTATGATAGTAAAAGACTCATCACTATTAGTCCTTCAGATAACCTTCCTCTCTTTGAACACACTCTCCTCATCACTGCTGCCACTCTCTGAAGAAATTCTGAAAATCTATTGTGAAAGTCTTTGTCAGGTATGATTTAAAAAAATACATTGAATGCTGCTTCCAAATGCCATCCAGTGCAAAGGCATGGTCCTAAACTGTTATGGTGTATCCTCACTCATCTTATTCAGCAGATCTGGCACTGTGTAACTCTTGGCTCTTTTCCAAAGTCGAAATGATCATGGAAAATTAACATTTTAAATCAATTCAGGATACTGAGGCAGCCACTACAGGACAGCTAAAATTATTCATGGAAAAGAACTTCTAGAACTGCTTCAGAAAGGGCAAGAATAAATTGTATTTGAAACAAGGGGAACCATTTAGAGAGGCACGAATGATAATATGTCTTTTAAAGTAACATTATTTTTATTTGAACATGTATTTTGTGAATACGATTCATATGTACATACCAAAATGACACCAGACTGCACACTTTCAACCCAGTAAGTCATCTGGAGCTAGCCCTTCTTCAAAATGCCATTAGCAATCTCTCATAAAAGATACATAAGCTTGTGAGCCCCACTCTGCTTAATTCCATAGCTTGCTTTGAGAACCTGTCTTATGGTTCGTTCTGAGGAACTGGAAATGTAGAGCCCTTTCCTTCTATCTGCAGAGACAGATCCATACATAGTGCCTTTCAAAATATATATATATATATATATATATATATATATGTATATATATATATATATTTTTTTTTTTTAATCTGGAAAATCATAGAGGTACCAAGTAAGTTTCTTCACTAAATGTTGCTTAAAAAATGACTGGTTTCCCTCAAGGGCTTATATGATGCAGAAGCTGCACACCATGGCTGTTTAGATGTAGTAGGTCCAGCCTGTATGAGACATGAAATTGTTGGACAATTGTTGGATTCCTTTGCGGGGGTGGCATCTGGGTAGCTGCGCATAGCAGTGTTCCATAAGGGAGATCATTACTGCTGTTATGTAGCCCCCAAGTCCTCTGACCACCTGATATCCATAAAACAATGTTCCTTTGCTTTTCATCATTTGTTAAGTAATGAAATTACCTTAAACTGCCATAAAGTGAGATACAATACTCCCAAACATTACAAAGGATTAGTCAAGCTTCCCCCAATACCTTTTTGTTGATAAATGAAACAGAAGTTCATCTGTATTATAAGCAAAGAAAGCATTTTGTAAAAAAAAAAAAAAATCACTTGCTATTAATGTTATAAGAGAATAAGTTAAGGGCATGTTGCCAAGAAACAAAAGAGTGGAACATCATGATTAGAGGTGTGAATTTCAGGCATGAAATGCAGTTGTTTTAACTGATTTTTCACAGGCTTACCAGCTGGCATCCACCAAAGCTATTTTCAAACTGTCCTTCTTCATTCATGGGTATTAAAACAGTCAGCTAGCAATTGCATTTTGTTAGCATCTGACCCATAAGTACCTAATAAATTGAGAAGCTACCAAACCTAGGTTGAAGAATAAGAGTGAAAGCTGATGGCATGTTCTACTTTCCTGGCACAACTGTTATTTTAGAGGGTGTCTTTACATTTTCTGTTATCCCATGAACATTATGAATATTTTATCCAAATTCTCACAGTCAATCTTGTATTAACATTGTTGCATTTGAAAAGAAACAAAGTCTCCCATGATACGGAAAGCTTCCTGTTTCAAAGGACATGGCTGAGGTGTGGCATCTTGTTCTGTTTATTCTGAAATTTCTGAAATGAGAAGTGTTACATAGTAAAAACCATTTCCAGTGCAGTAATCATTTTTCTGTTTCATATAACACGTCCTTACTGGAATGAATATGTCTGAAAAGGGGAAGTTTTTGGCTGGTATCTGTTGTGCTGATCGCCTGCTAAGCCTGAAGCTGCTGTGGACAGAAACATCCCTATAGGTAGCATCTTGGTTCTGAAGTCCTGGCTGTAACTGACTGGACAAGGGACAGCTGTCTGGACTGAAGCTGGCCAGAAGCCTATATGGTGATCTGGTGCAAGAGCTATTCCCAACCGCAGTGACAGTGATTATCTTTGACAGTGATAAACTGAACTATAATGCCTTACTCCACTGGAAAGTTTGGATGAGAATTACATATAGAGTTGGCCCCTGTCTGTGGAAGCAGAGAACACCAAGAGGACACAATGAGGAGCATGGTTTCATCTTGCAGTGGTAGAAGCTAAGCATAAACTATGTGTAGGCCAAAACCTTGAGAAATCCAGAGGCAAAGCTTCTGAGGGGTGTCTGTGGTAATGAATGGTGGGGGCAAAGTGGATAAAGGGAGTGTGGGATCACAATTGGCAAAGCAACGGAATTGGTCTCTGAGAAAGTGACTCTGAATCTTGTGACTCTGCTGAATCTTGAATAATCTTTATGCTTTGAGCAGTCCTTGTATCTATATGAAGTCTGTTGAAACTCTCAGTTTTCCTTACTTCCGGTATGTGGAACTGTTAGCTGAAATGACATAAAGTAATAGTACTTTTCATCCTCCACATAGGTAGTACACCCTTCCATGCTAATCCTTAACTTTTTCTTAAAAAATAAAACCTTCTATTTTCCCAAACAATCTTTGAAAACTACTAAATGACAGCAAGACCAATAACAATATGGTTGCAGTGTTTTGGTGGAAGAAAAAGAAAATGGGTTGGCATAAGTGACCTTTCAGGTTGTGTTATTGATTTCTGCTTGTGGACGGTTGATGACATGCCAGACACTGAGCAAACCTCATTTCTGATTCCATAAGAAGCCCCAGAGTAGCTTTTGGAGAACTTGTGTTCCATGTTGTGGAAACTGAGGGTTAGAGAAAAACCAGTGAATTGCCTAAGTGCACCTGCTAGTGTTCAGAAGTAAACCTCTAGGATATTTGTCATATCCCAAAGGAGACAGACGCACAGGACTGAAAGACAAATAGAAATCAAGGGCTGCTGAGATTGACTCTGAGACGGGAGCCTGCAGGCAGGCAGGGCCTGCCATTCCTGATAGATTGCTGCCACTCCATCTTATGTGATGTGGTTATCCCAAACTGGCTGTGTTTATTAAGTCACGCAACTCAGTCAGGGTGTTTTATTACCAGTATCAGTGTAATTCATATGTAAAAACACCATCAGTTTCTCTTGCCTTGCAGGAAATGTGACAGGAAAAAAAATTGACAGATGGGTAAAATCTTTCCCAGTTGTGGTGTGGATCATGGAAAATTAGACAGCTGGTCTATATTGGTATTTCTGGCAGAAATCAACAGAAAGAGGGAGGTACACACTGAAGCCCTATTCATCCTATTCTTCAGAGTGTGCTGTCTCTGGGAGAAGGAAGATTCTGGGGACTGACTGATGAAATATGCCAGCCTGTTAATCAGGGGTTGACAAAGCTCTCAGTGATAGATCATGCACTATATTGGGGCAACTGAAATGATTGAAGAGATTGCATTCTATTCAAAGGTCATCTGCCTTTCTCACTCCTTGTTAGAAGATTCTAGAAATTGGTGATTTGGGAGTATATTCCTAATAAGGAGAAGATAATGTTGCTCTTACTTGCTGGATGATCCTTTTGAGATTGAGGAGGAGGATTCACATGTGTGAAGTAATGCTATGACTGGGCTTTGCACTAGATGCCAGTGATAACTTGGTAGTTTTCTTTGGACTAGTAGTTGAGAAACTATGAAGGGGAAAGAACCCTGATATGATCTTGATCTCCATGAGGAACCAGTGTTAAAAAAGTCAGTGACATTTATACACTTTTATATAAAGCAGAATTAAAAATATATATCAAAAAATGTCAGTGGTGGTCTGGAATTCAACTAAAGGTATACATTCTCCAGAATTCCCCCCCCCCTAAAACCCATCTACAGTAGGGGATGTAGGCTTTACACTTATCTAAGACATCAGGGCAGATTTACTTCTTTGAGTTCTTTCCATGAAGGAATTTACAGGCTAATAGGAAAGAAAGACAGTTAAGCCCTTGAGTACAGTAGGGATTATGGCTGTCATGTGGGAACTGCTGGAGGATTCCACATAGGGTGGGTGTCCTTAGAAGGCTGTAATTGCTGTTGACAGTCTTGTCCTTGTCACCCACACTTTGCACCACTGAAGCATGGAGAATTCACTTGCCAGACCTCTATAGAGGAGCCACCCTTCATGCCACCTGTCCAACCAATTGCTTTATAGGCCTGGGTTAGCTCTAGTGTTCCTGGTAAAGGAGTAGTCTCCACTGACAAGCGTGTCTGCACTTTCTCTTTGCCTTCAAAAGTAAAGTCGAGGTACTAAAAGTCTGATATGAAAAAGGAAGTCAGAAATCTCTCTTCTTGCTCCTTCTATGTTATAGGCTTGGGAGGAGCACAAGCTTGAGCAGATTGTTCTTGATATTTTTTGTGAAAGCCTTTTTCTTTTCATTAAGTTGGACTATGACCCCACCTAACATGACCTGTCTAATCCACACAGAGATTATCTGTGCATATTTGTATGTGAATGTATGAATTTGTGTATGTATGTGTGTGATAAAATAGTTAAAAGCTTCCAGATTCAGTTTGCCTTCCAGTCAGTTGCTCCAAGACCCCAAATACAGAGGTAGAATTGGTTCTATAAGAAGTAATAGATTCCTTAAGCATATGCTTACTAGGTTTTATAGGAGTTAAATGATTCTGTTGGTCTTTAAAATTGTCACCTACATAGTAAGATGAGGAAGAATGACTGATTTTAGATACTGAAGAGTGGGGCCATTATGGTATTTTTCTTAATATTAAATTTTCCTGAGCAAGCCCATGGAAACATGCATAGGAAAAAGGAAGAAAGAAGAAAGGAAGTGGGTGAGCCTGAGTTTCCTTTGTGATATGTAAGAATGTGTTCTCTATCTTAAATACCATGACAGCACTCTTGCTGAGACCAGAAAATACAGATTACATTTATAGTCTTTTTTCAAAGAAAGAAATAATGGAAAGAAAGAAAGCTGTTTAGCTGTTTGGTTTGTAAAGTGAACTAATTCCCAAAAGACTTTCCAGTGTTAACTATCAGAACAAAGCTTTACTGTGGAACAAAGGGTAAGGACAGGCAAAAACATTTGAATTTTTCCAACTGGCCCTATTTCTTTCCCTTGAGCTTTAAAATAGAAACATCATATAGTTCATATATTAAGACATCTTTAGTGTTGTGATATGTCAGGCCCTTTTTGATGCAATTATTTTTATTTGTTTGTTCTTTCAGCCTCAAATAATTGATGCTGTGTAAATGTGAGGTTAGAATGCTAGTGCCAACAGGGAAGACTTAGCTGGAGGCAATTTACAGGAAATTCTATTAATAGCAGGTTATTAGAATTTCCAGCTATCTCTCTATCTAACCTGTCTATTTATCTTTATATACCATGCCAGCTAATAATTTGTGGAATCATGTAAAATTGACATTGGATATCATACATTGCAAAGAAGTTAGTCTCCTTTCTTCTAGTTCCTTGACCTGAACAATGATGAAGGCCATTACCCAAGGGTTTGCAGTCTCCCTTCAGGGAGGTGTCTGCTGCTGAAATGAGAGTGTGTGAGAAAGACCCCTTCCGATTGCCTGTCAGACTCACTGTTGTGCTACCACCGCTGGGAAGAGTGGATGCTGCCCCTCCCGGACATACGCACCCCTGTGCAACCCTTCCCAGATCTCCACATTCCCTTCCACTGAGGGAAGAGAAAGAACTAGCCGTGAAACCCAGAGGTTGTCTTGTGGGGAGATGGGGCATGGACTGAGACAGGGTCGGAGGAGTCAGGCCTGAGGCTGGCTTTGGGTGAAAACGAGGATTAGGGAGGGAGGACAAAAATCACTTGGGGGGAGGCAGGGGGCTGGTGGGAGGCAGATCTGCGAGTGAGTGTAGGTGTCAAGACACTTCCCCACCCCCAGGCTCCAGTCCTCTATCAGGTTTCTTTGTTTTGGTGATTATTCCATTTATTGGTACAATTTAGATATACATAATGATTGCATTCATCATATGGAATTTGTACTTGTTCATGAAATATCTTGATTCATCTTTTTTTTCCCTATTCCTTTCTCCTCCCTTCTTTCTTCTCATTATTTATAAGAGCTTTGTTTCCGTTTGTCTTTCTTATCTTTTTTCTTTTCTCTTCTTTCTTTTACCACTCACTGCTTCCTTGTGCCTCTTCCAATTTGAACATTTTCTCCCTATTTTACAATATCTAATACATATTTTGTTCCTTATTTACACTTTCAATTTCTCTAGAAATGGAAATAATGTGATATTTACATGTGTGTCCACTTTAGTTCACTTAAGAGTATGGTCTCCATGCTGCTGTAAAACTATGTAAAACTATGCTGCTGTAACTGTGGGAATGCATATATTACCCAGATTCAATGGGTTTAATTCTTTTTTTTTTTTTTTTGAGACAGGGTCTCGATTTGTAGTTCAGGCTGGCCCTGAGCTCACTATGTAGCCCAGGCAAGCCTTGAACTCAGCAACCCTCCTGCCTCTGCCTCCCGAGTGCTGGGATTACAGGCGTGAGCCACCACACCCAGCACTGTGGTATGTGATATTAATGGTTGGTGGGCGTGAGTCACCACATCCAGCATTGTATGTGGTTTCCAGGGATAGAACTCAGGACCTTGCACTTGAGAGACAGGCACCAGAACCACTGAGCTAATACTTCGGCCCCAGTGCTTTTAATTCTTTCAGGAAGATACTGAGAAGGGGAATAGCTGAGTCATAGGGAACCTTTAGTCCCAGGTTTTTGAGGAATCTCTACTCTCCACAGTGTTTGCACTAGTTTGCAGTCTCATCAATAGTAGAGAAGGGTTTTTTTTTTTTTTTTTTTTAACTCCACAATCCTACCAGTATTTGTTTTTGGTTGATTTCTTGATATTAGCTGGTTTTTTTTGAAACCAGATGGAATCTATGCATTGTTTTAATTTGGATCTCTCGAATGACAAGAGATTTTGAACATTTAAAAAAATTGTTTTGCCATTTATACTTCTTGATCTGGGTAGTGTGTATTTATCTCAGATATTTATTTTTGGATCTTTATATTTGGAGGGCTTCATCTTTCCTATTCTTTTTTTTTTTTTTTTTTTTTTTTTTTGAGACAGGGTCTCACTTTGTAGTTCAGGCTGGCTCTGAGCCTACTATGTAGCCCAGGCAAGCCTCGAACTCAGCAATCCTCCTGCCTCTGCCTCCCGAGAGCTGGGATTACAGGCGTGAGCCACCATGCCTGGCCATTTTTCCTATTCTTTATATCTTTCAGATATCAGCCTTTTGACTGAGGAACAGCTGCCAAGGTTTTTTTTTTTTCCGACTCGGTGGTTGTCTCTTTATTCTGTTGATGATTTCTTTTGCTGAGTAAAACCTTTTTAATAAGATGAGATCCTGGTTATTGATTCTTTGAGATATTTCCTGTGCAGTTGGGGTTTTGTTATAAAATCTTTGCCTATACCTATGTCTTCAATTGTTCCATCTAATCTCTCTTCCAGCAGATTTTGTGCTTCTGCTTTAATATTTATGTCTTTAACCCATTGCATAGTGAGAAACATGGGTCTAGTTTTATTGTTCAGCAAGTGGAGAGCCAGGTTTTCCATTGCTATTTATTAAAGAGGCTTTCTTTCAGTGAAGGTGTTCGGTTCCTTTGTCAAAGATAAGGTAACTGAATGTGTCTGTAGTTGTTTCTGTGTTTTTATTCTGTTCCATTGATCCTCAATTGTTTTTTGTTTTTTCCAGCATTATCCTGTTTTTAATCACAGTAGCTTTGTAGTATAGTTTCAAGTTGGGGGTCTGTGTTACCACTTCTGCTATTCTAGATCTCTTATGTTTCTAAGTAAATTTTTCATGCTTTCCCTAGTTCCACGACATATGTTGTCAGAATTTCAACTGGGATTATACTGAATCTATCTAGCAGTTTTGAAAGTATGATTATTTTCACTATGTTGGTTTTTCTTAACCATGAACAAGGAATGTCTTCCATTTTCTTATATCCTCTTCAATCTCTTTTTTCAGAGGGGTGCTGTTTTCAAAGTAGAGTTTTTCTTTTGTTTCTTTCATTAGTTGATTTCTAGGTATTTCATATTTTTGGATGCTATTGTGAAAGGAGTTGTTTCCTCAGCTTCTCTCTTGGTGTGTTTGTTATTTGTGTACAGGAAGGTTATTAATTTCTGAGTGTTAACTTTGTATACAGCTACTTTACTGAATCTGGAAATTAAGTCTAGCAGTCTTTTGGCAGAGTGGGGTCTTCTGTGCAGAGTATTGTGTCATCAGACATAATGACATTTTAACTTTTTTTTTTTATCTTTTTCTTGTTGAGTTGCTGTGGCTAATGTTTCCAGAACTTACTGAACAAGAATGGTGATAGTAGGCATTCTTGTCTTGTTGCTGATTTTAGCATGAAAGATTTCAGTTTTTGACCATTTAGTATGATGTGGCAAATTGTTGAATCTTGTTTTTTGATCTATCTTTCCAGTTTGTTTCTGTTGATAGGTGAGTTGACACCGTATAGATTGAGGGATATTCTGATATGTGTTGAATTATCTTTATCATATTATTTTCCTGTTATTGGTTCCTTTTCTTTCTTCTATGTTTAGTTTCTTGCCTCACCAAGTGGCTTCTATTACTGTTCTTGGAATTGTGTCCTTCATTTCTTTCTAAAATGACTTTCAGAGCATTTTGTGGATCCAGTTTGGTGGTCATGAATTTCTTCAATTGGTCTTTGTCATGGAAGTGTCTAATTTTCTATTGATTATGAAAGATTTTTAAAAATATCTATTATATTGGTACATTTTATACATACATTATGATCACAATCGGTATTGAGAATTTGTACCAGTACATGACATGACTTAACTCTCATCTTTTCCCATTCCCCTTCCTACCCTGCAACCCCCACTCCCTATACTTACACAGCTTCCTTTTTTAAACCATCAAATTTTTTCTTTCTCTTCTTTACTTAGTCCTCAACCCCTTTTCCCTTTGAATATTTTCTCACTGTTTCACAGTATCTGTCATACATTTAAGAGCTCATTTACACCTTGAAAGATAGTTTTGCAAAGTACATCAATGTGGGTGGGGGATTGTTTTATTTCAGGACTTCAAATAATTCATTGTGACCTCTCCATGATTTAAGGGTCTGTGTTGAGAAGTTTGCTGTGATTCTGATGGAGTTTCCTATAAAGGTGATTTGTTTCTTTTGTCTAATAGCTTTTAATGTTCTGTTCCTATGCTGAGTTTCTGCAATCTTGGTTATCATATATCTTGGTGTAGATTTATTTTGACCATGGCTCACTGGAGTTTTATATGCTTCACTTATCTGTATTCCAATTATTTTTCATGTTTGGGAAGTTTTCTGCCATTATTTCTGCAAAGGTTTTTTTTTTAATGTTGTTTGCAATGACAGTTGCTTTTTCAATGACTTTGATCACTCTCATGTTGCTCTTCTTTGTATCATCTTGGAGCTGTTGTATTATTTTTTTCTTGTTCCCTTGTTATTTTATTTTTATTTTTTAATTTTTGCAGTACTGCAGGTTGAACTTGGGACCTTCTGCTTCCAAGGTAGGCATGATACCACTTGAGCTAAATCCCCAGCCACCTTGCATTTTTTTGGTAAGAGTTATTTTTTTCATAATCATCAACCAGTATTTTATATTAAATTTTTATCTTTATTGGTACATTATATATACATATCATGATCACACTCAATTTTGGGAATTTGTACCAATATATGACACAATTAAATTCTCATTTTTTCCCATTCCCCTCCACCACCTATATGCATAAGCTTGAATATAAATGACTCAAACATCATTCTTTATGGCAGAGTAATACTCCATTTTATTGAAAAACCACATCTTTATGCAGTTTCTAGTTGATGCGCATTTAGGTTGTTGCCAAGATTGACCATCACAAACTGAGCTGTATGAACATGGGTGCACATATGTCACTGTGATATGATTTTTTAATTCTTTTGTGTATATTCCTAGCAGGAGAATAGCAGGGTCAAATAGAACCTCTACTCCTAGTTTTTTTAGGAATCTCCACACTGTCTTCCATAGAGGTTTACATGTACCAGTTTACATTCCCACCAAGAGTGGAGAAGTTTTCCTTTTTCTCTGCAACCTCACCAGCAATTTTTGCTGGCTAATTTTGAGATAGCAGCCATTTCTTTGTGGAGGGAGATGATATCTTAGTGTTGTTTTCATCTGCATCTCTTGAATGACCAGAGATGTTGAGCATTTCTTCATATGCTTCTTGGCAGTGTTTATTTCTTCCTCTTAAAAATGTCTCTTCATTTCAACTGTTCATTTTGGAGTTGGATCTTTGAGTTTGGGGGAACTGATTTTTTAAGCTCTTTATATATTCTGGATGGTAGGCCTTTCTCTGAGAGATGGCTGGTAAAGATTCTTTCCCAATTTGTTGTCTTTTCGCTCTGCTGGTGGTCATTGACCACAATTTTATCTTTTAGGTCTGATATACTGTCTTCATTTTTGTTAATTTGGTTTTGCAAACTTTCAATGGAATGTTTAATTTCCTAAATATCTGTTTGAATGTTTCAAATATTTTATTTCTTTCCTGTGTTGAACATTCATGATTTCCATCATTTTTCTAAGCTTCTCTACTGTTTTTAAATATATGTCTACTCTAGAATTTCTGAGGAAATCTTTCATTATGACTATCTTCTTTTTTCATTCTGAGACTTTATTTCTTCTCTGATTTTCTTTATAACATCATTCATCTGTTTATTTCCTCTGGTGCTACAATTTCAGAAAATTCTTCTGATATTTTTCTGTCTCATTTTCCTCTGGATTTGTCCTAGGGAGTCTTGAGGTCAGGGGTTACATTTTTCTTCTGGGTCTTGTCATTTTCTATTTTTTTACATTTTAATTTGTTTCCTGTGTTTATGATTTTAAATTTATGCTGTTAGCTTTATCACTAGTTTCAGGGCTTCTCTAGGAAATTCTTATTCCTCAGAGATGTCTTCTAGGTATAACTGACAGTTGGTATCTATGTCTGTTCCAAGACCCTACTTTCCTTATTTATTAAGTGTGAGAAGTTACTTTCTATTTATCTCAGGTCCTTGTCCTTTGGTACTGGACTATGGTGAAGATCATGACCTAAGACAATTGTCAGTATTATTGTAGAAGGGGGAGCAACTGGTTACAATAAGTATGGCATCCTGGATAAAGTAGTATGATTAGTTATAATGTCATCAAGCATAACTTACAAACTGGTAAACTGTGGTAACTGCTAGTTTGATATTTTTAACCATAGGAACAAGATCTATAGTTGTAAATCAGGAACATATGTGCAATGAGTTTCCTTTTGTTAGAGTAATTTTACCCCTTTATGTGGTGAATTTAGGAGGAATAGAGGATGAAACAGACCAATAACTGAAGAGAAATATGGTAGAAGTAAGGCTGAAGGAGAAAGGATGATGACCTGCACTTGGGAAAACTGGAGGACAGGAGAGAATGAGTGAAGCAAAAAGAAAATGAATATCAAAATGAACCAGAAAGATTAGTGAAAAGTTTCACTCACATAAAATATTAAAGAAAAGGGTGCTCGCTTCGGCAGCACATATACTAAAATATTAAAGAAAAGGTCAATTGAGGAACTAGAGAAACAGGATGGACAAAACAAAACAATAAAAGCCAAAGCCAAATCCTAAACACCCCTACCCACAAACCCAACGGAAAACAGAAAATGAATCAAAACTATTATACAAAAAGAGAAATACAAAAGAAACAATCATCTGGTTTCCAAGTTCTGTGGTAGTGTCCAGGTCAGAGCTCAGATATCTGCTGGGTAATCCTCCCAAGGCTGGAGTAGGATTATTGGTGAGTACAGGCCCAATTTTACCTCTGCCTATGGGGCTGTCACCAGTCTGGCCATCAGCTTCCTGGAAGGTCCATCTACGTTTCCTTACTCTACTTGACCTCCATTGCTCTTCCAGTTGCTGTGGTCCCCTCAGAGACAAACTGAGGATGCTCACACTCCTGAGTACAGTCGGCTCCACTCAGACCTTGTACGACTTCCTGTGTTTTAACATCACTGTTTTCATGTGCTGCCTCTCTTGTCCTATGGCCCTAAGGGTGTTTGTGGCAATGGTCACAGCCATGTCCATGGTCTAAATCCCTTTCTCATGTCAGTTGCCCATTATTGGGTAGGATGAGTCATGCTGTTCCACTAGCTACACTCAGTGCTGCTGCCAGTCCCCAACCTTGTTGTCACCAGAGGATCCAGTTAGTCATTTTTCAGATTACTTCTGTGTAGATTGAGTTTGCCACCCATTTACAGTTCCTCTGTTTTTGGCAGAACTTCTTAAGAATGGCAGTTCCTGCTCTGTTCACAGGGAGCAGACATACGGATAGGCTTGTGAGCTGGGAAATTCTTTTATACATATCTTATAGCTGTGTTTTTTTGGAGCTACAAGTCTCTTATTTAAGACTGATTTGGGCTTCAGAATGTATGTATTCCCTTTCTCCCAACGATCTATATTTTTAATTTATTTTCCCTCAGTATTTCCAACATGGCATCTCCTTTATTCAGCCATGTTGAATCTTTCCATCAGATTTCTTTAAATGTCAATGAAAAGATGAGACTGTCAAGAGTTTCAAGAGGGTAGCTGCAAAGCATTAACCCCTGAGTGCACAGGCCTTCATAGCATGGAGTGTGATTCTTGCGTAACACAGTCTAGTCTTTTTCAGGAGTGCTAATGAGACTAGGCCAAGTAAGGAAAAGAGCAGCACATGGAGCAGTAGTTGGACCTGGGATAGCACTTTGTTCAGATACTGCCTTGTGTATTCCTTAGCAGATCATTTCTGTTTCCCTTCCCCCCAAGGGCAGTTCCTCTAGATCTCTAAAATGGAATTTATGTGTCTCTGTGCACAAGTTCAAGGTCTTGAAGCAAGATCACTTGTAGGAGATCCACCTTTAATCTGCACAATGATACAGTTCATGTTTGTTTGTTTTTTTTCTGCACACTTTTTTTTTTTTTTTTTTTGAGACAGGGTTTCACTTTGTAGTTCAGGCTGGCCCTGAGCTCACTATGTAGCCTAGGCAAGCTTCAAACTCAGCAATCCTAATGTCTCTGCCTCCCGAGTGCTGGGATGACAGGCGTGAGCCACTGCGCCCAGCACTGTGGTATGTGGTATTGATTGCTGATGGGCGTGAGTCACCATGCTCAGCATTGTATGTGGTTACCGGGATCGAACTCAGGACTTTGCGCTTGTGAGGCAGGCACCGGAACCACTGAGCTAAATCTCTGGCCCTCCTGTATACTTTTGTCCTTCTGAGTAACAATGTCAGTGGTCCTCAAGCCCTTAATGTGTTTTTACTTTGATAAACTCGTCTACTCAGAAATATTCCTAGGAGAAAAACAGAGACCTAAAATCTGTCTTGCATAAAACTTTGAAGTGCTTACAGAGCCCTGGAAGCTCAACTGGGGACCAGGTTGAGACCCATAAAGACATCAAAATACCTTTCATGATGCCTGAGGGACAACAGAATTTCACTCAGGATGTACTGTCTGTGATAAATGCATTGCAGCATGTTCCATTTTTTCCTTATTAATTTTGTGCACTATTTTGGCCAAAGCCTTTTTTTTTTTTGGCTCATATTTTCCCTGCCCATATTTTCATGGTAGTACACATCTTCACTGCACTTGTCCTCTGTGGGGAGATTTTCTTGCCTTATGGACACTCTGTTAGGAACAAGTCATTCTTTCTGAGAAAAACAAGAGCAGTCTTTGGATATGAATCCCTTGAAAGGACATCTGCTGTGGCGTTCAGCTTTACTCCTTTCTGGTCCAGAGAGCCACAGTCACACAGGCTGGACTTGGGCTTGCATGCAATGTGTTTTTCTTCCACTCTTAGTTGCAGGCAGTACAGGGCCCGATAGATGGCGACAGTAGATCAAAGATGACACTGTGAGGCAAAGCTTGTGTGTTTTAAGCTTGCTAATGTATTATTTATGAGGGGAAATTAACTTTGAAATCATAGTTTGCCTTGAGCCATATACCCAGTAAACATGATTTTCTTAGTACAAGGTAACAAATAGCGCTTCTAACAAATTAGATGAATTGTGATGTCTGCTCTTGGGTACTTTGTAGTTATATGTATTTGGCTGTTATTATTATTATTCAAAGTACCTCTGCTTTACTGAAAGGAATATCCAAGTGTTTGTGTGGAGTCTTAGAGAAAAAAGTAAAAAAGTCAGAAGTCCTGACAAAATGAAAAAGATAGTCATTCTGGAAATTTTGCCTTGCCCCCACAAAAGGAGTTTTTAGGTCTCTTCACTTTGCACTGTTGCATTACATTCAGATACATTTCAATTTCCAGTCAGGCAGATCTGAATCCAAAATTCTTTTTTTTTTTTCCACTAGGAAGTTGTGTGATTCTTGGGAGTTAATGTTCTTGAATATTAGCTTTTTTCTTCTGTAAAATGGGTTTATAATATCTGTCTTATGGAGCTGTTGTTTAAGCTACATAAATTACTTGATACAAGATAAACATTTAAAAAGTACTACACAGATTACTCTTCTTAACATGTTGCTAGACTGAAGATGCTACAAAGAACATTTGTTTATGACAGTAAGAGATTTTGTCTAAAGTAAATAATTTGAATATTACTTGAGGAGAGAAAGACAAACAGAGAAGTAACTACATATAAGACTATTTAAGTTTTACAAAATAGCAGGTGAGCATGGGAGACAGGAATTGTAAGAGTGATGGTGTCTCAGATGGTGCATCTGGTAAATGACACATCAGAAATAAAACCAACAAGAGGAGGTATCTTTGGCAGAGAAACTCACTCATTTTTCCCCCTCACATCTTAAAGTACAAAGGTCACGTGCTTCCATATGACAAAACTCCTGTGGTAGATCAGTCACTCCTAATTTGGCTAGATCTCATCTCCAGCAATTCCTAATTGTACAATTTAGCACTGTGTGTACATAACCTCTTTGAAGGTTGATTGCTTCATAGTGTAGAATGTGGATGGTATAACTGTTTACTTATACCATGGGAAATGGAATTTTCTTGAGGCTTAAATGAGCTAGTATAAGAGATCACCTTAGGCCAGTGTTAGCACAGAGTCAGCCACTTTCACGGTTGCTTGTGTTGCTATGGTTGGGCTGAAAGATCCAAAGTTAGAAAAATCAAGGTCTGGGTATCTGCTCTGTCATGTAATGGCAGAGGATTGGGATAGGTCACTGACTTAGCTCTTTCCTTGGTTAAATGCTGATCAACAGGAGAGTAATCCCTGCACCAGTCACCTCAAGCGATTTTCCTGAGCACTGGACATAGTTTAACGTGTCTCTAATCCAGAGCTGCTGATGGAGCCACTGAAAATCTTGTTCAGGAGACCAAGCCTGAGGAAACCTGAGGTGACTGCGCAGAGCAGGGGAACAGCTGTGGAGAAGGAAGATGGTAATGAGCTAAGAAAGACCGGATGGTGTTCAAAAAGGGAACAGGACTGTAATTACTGTTTTTATCACAGGGAGAATCTGAAGGGAGAGCAGCATATTCTATAATGACCCAGGGAAACACATGCCCAGCTGGGTCTGTGCCATGGACAGTATCATCAGAGAAGGAATCTGGATAGTGCAGAAAACCACGGTTCTGGAGAAAATGGCCCAAGTGGCTGTCACTTTCCCCAGCCTTCTGGGTAAAGTGGAGGGCGGTGATCATTGGAAGTTGAGGCGATCTGGGAAATTTGGGGATCTATGTGATACTCTTATTGTTATTGAATCCCTGTATTTTAATTACATATGCCTTCTAGTAAATTTGTAGTTAGATTTCTGACATTTTAGTATTTCCAGGAGGGGTGGAAGTGGTGACCTCAACATCAAATGTCATATGCCCTGCAGTTAATGTTGCTTAGCCATCAGCCCCACCGGAAGTTATCGAAGTGCTAGAGACTCTGAAGTTTATGAGGTTTACCCAAGTTCACCCAAGCTTGTTCTAAGCGTAGGTGCAACTGCTGCATCTTGAGTGACAGCCTTGTAAAGCAGACAGAGTGAAATTTTGAAATCAGATGACTGTGCCTGATTCCTCCCTCAGCCTCTCACTGGTGATGGGTCTAAGTTGAGAGAAAATCACCTCTTGGTGGTGGAGTGCAGTACAAGCAAGAAAGAAAAGAGGTAAGAAAGTGTGTTAACTTCAGGTCTTCGTCACTTTTACAGTCACTAAGTCAAGGTACCTGACGGCAGCAATTTGAGAGAAGGGAGGTTTTCTTTGACTAACATTTTCAGTCCATGGCTGGGAGTAGAAAGGACATAGTAAAGAAAAACCACTCCCATCCTGGCTTCCAGGGTGCCAGGGAGTGGAGAAAGAAGGGAAGAAAAGAGAGGGACTGGCCGACTGCCTAACAGCACTCTTAGTCCTGAACTCACCTGAATTAGTTCACAGATGGATATATCACCCCATGATCCAATCACCTTCCCAAAGCCCCTGTTTTGAACACACGAGACCTTTGGAGGCCACTGCAAATCAAAACAACACTTCAGGTTCAGGCACGTGTCGTCAGTACAGAGGTGAAACAGGAAGTACTATCATGAAGGTTTCTCAAGCTAAATGTTATTGGGAACGTTGAGAACCTAGGAACACTTTGGTGACCTGCACAGAGAGGTAGGCAGATTTCTCCAGGAGACCTGGGGGGATGCAGCTCTCAGCTGCCGTCTGAGATTCTGGGACAGGGATCCAGTCTTAGTTGCCACTGGTAAGAGAACCAGAGAACTCTCAGTTTTATTCCTTTGCTCAGAAAATGTGTACCGAGGAACTCTTTTCTGTCGAGAATTGCGTTAAGGGCTTTTCAGGTGTCCAGAGGTTCGGAAGGTGCTGGCTGTGCAGGTAACATCAGGAATGACAGTCAGCACGGGGATCCAGAAACAAGAACAAAAATAGCATCCTCCAAACTGTGTCATTACTGGTACAAATTCCCAGTATCGAGTGTGATCATGATATGATGTGTATATACAATGTACCAATAAAGATAAAATAATTAGCATCCTCCTAGAGGAGCTCAGGAAGAGGATGAGTGATACTCGGCCCAAAATGGGAGTGTGTCCTTATTGTCTGAAGCCATTTAAATGATTACAATCCCACTTGCCACACTGTAAAATGATAGGACCAACCGCACCTACTGATGAAACTCAGTTAAAACCTCCTACTGATCCACGTGTTGAAAAAATGAGAAGTGGGCAAAGATGCACTTGTATCAAAGGAAAGTAGGTACAATCCTTCAGAAACAGAAGCACTGTAACTGGCTGGCTCAGTGGAATCTTCTTTGTTGAA
The DNA here is from genome assembly GCA_004025085.1 of Thryonomys swinderianus. NCBI lineage: Eukaryota > Metazoa > Chordata > Mammalia > Rodentia > Thryonomyidae > Thryonomys > Thryonomys swinderianus. The sequence goes on from PVIC010006427.1 coordinate 50,410, forward strand.
TCAAGGTAGAAAATATTCACCACCTGTCCCTAACGATGAATAAACCTCTTCTGCAAATTGGAAACTGGACACAGTTGACCCCCAAAGACAAGCTTCTAGTAAAATCATTGGATAGGCCCACTGATGCCAGCCATCAGTCTTACTGATAGGGTTAAAAATATAACAGGTGGGGTGCTGAATAAGGAGAGAGATTCCGGAGGCAGAGGTCACCCCCCAGGAGTCTTCACTGACACTGCTGATGCCGAGATTCAGAAAAAGAACTCAGAATTGCTCATGTCAGGCCTTCATGTTAGCCCATTAGGTAAAACTCGAGTTGAGGAGAACGAGGAAAAAGGCCTTGGCCTTGGAATAGAGAGGTGTAGGAGCACAGGAAATGCTGAGAAAACTGTATTTGCAGCAGAGATGCAGAAGTGGGACAGTGTGAGCCACGACTCTAAGAACTGCAACTCTGGTGATGGAGCCACAAAAGAGAAACCAAAAAGTGAAGGTCCGCTTTTAAATGTGTTGACTCCACAGGTGGTGGCTTACAGTCAGTTTCTTCCCACGTCACAGTGAAATTGTCCAAGTCTTGCCTCTCTGACTGTGGAATCTCTTTCAGAAGGAAAATCACAGTTCTGCAATCCTAATCACAACCCTGGTGGGAAGTTATTAGGGGAAAGTAAAGAAGAAGCATCCTTAGAACGCAGACCTGGCTGTCAACCCCAGGTTTTACACAGTTGGTGCCGGCGATCTACATATTGTAGTCAGCAGCACTTTTCTAAAAACAATTTCATTGATCACCTTTATTGTTGGTGGCACAGATGGAAAGACCCTCCCCACCTCCACTGGGCTGTGTGGTTTCCAGAGCTTCATTCCAGTTTTCTTGGACTTGGTGTGTTGGTGGGGAGGCCTTGGGATTGGAACTCAGGGGTTCAAAGGCCTCAGCTCAGCAGTCCTCATGGGGAAGACTCTCACGAGGCCGGTCTGGTGCAGCAGCACCCTGAAGAGGAGTGGAGTTGGGTGCATCACAATGCTCTTCACTGGATGCTGCACCCTGTGCCGCAGCTGCAGCTTCATGCATCTGAGGCAGCAGCTTGTCCTCCTGAGCGAGTCCTCCAGCAATGCACCCAGAAATTCAGCAGGAGACTCCCTGCTGGCAAGCCAGTCCTCCCTCCCTCCTTCCTGTGGAAGAGTTCTGACAATCCCCGGGTCATCTTCATGCTCGAGGAGACTGCTGGCAAGAGTCTGAACTATTCTAACAGGCTGAGACAGAAGCATCACAAGTTTGAGCCCAGCCTGGGTAACTTGACAAGACCCACTTCCAGAATTTTTAAGAGTGGCGGGTGCCACTCAGTGTGAAGGCCTTAGATTCATCTCCAATATTGCAAAGAGAGAAAGACATACATACAGGTAGACAGCATGCCGTAGCCTCCACCCGAAACCCACGTGTAAATGGATAATCCCTATACTGCCTAGTTCTACTTAATCCTGAGTAATACTTGCAATGCAGAGATTGCAGGAAATGATGTTTTTCTAACCCTTAAAATATTTAGCTGTTGGACAGGTGCCATGGCCCACACCTGTAATCCCAGGTGCTTGGGAAGCTGAGACAGAGAGATTATAGAGCAGCTTGGGCAATTTAGTAAGACTTTGCTTCAAAATCAAGTTATAACAAGGACAAGGATGTAGCTCAGCAGCAGAAAACATGCTGAGCTGGAGGCCTACAATGCCATCTCTGTTCCCCAGAATTAAGAATTAGTTTGTTCCATTATCTGCAGGATATTTTATGCTTTATGGAAATGCCATACATTATTGTCATCACTCATCATAATACAAGTATTTTAAAAGATAAAAAAGAATTATGTTAAGTAATTCAGATATATAATAACACTAATAGCAACTTCCTCATGTGGAGCCTCTGTACCAGTAAAGAAAGATAACAAACTACTCACCTCCAGGCAATAAAAAGCAACAAAAAAGACATACCTATATTAGTGTACATTCCTAAGAAAGGTACTCTGGGATGGAGATTTGTCTGTAGAATGAGCTACCAGTAAGGGAAACCAGCAGGAGACCTGAGTCAATCCCAGCTGGCAAGTAGGACCTGGGGGAGCCTGTCAGAGAGGGCACCTGCTGTGGTCATTGTACTCTGCATCATTCATTCATTGGGTCGGGGGTGCACGAAGGAGGCGTAGCCCTGAACTGGCAGCTTGTTTTAATGGTCAGTGATTGATTTTGGAAGGAGTCAACTATACATCCTCAGCAGCCATCACTCCTTACAGATCGGAAGGTGAGTGCCTAGGATTTGAAGGGGTATATGGTGACTCATCAGAATATTCTCTAAAGTTTACTGATGGTGCTCCTCACATTTGTTTCATATTGAAATTTAGCAGCTGTGGTCTTTCTGCTGAAAATATGAAATATCCTGTATTTAACAATAAATTTGCCATGTTACCTTGTTCTTTCTTTTTAAAAAATTGATTTCATTGGTGCATTTTGTACTTACATTATGATCACATTCTACATTGTGAATTTGTACCTATACGTGACACATCCTGATTCTCATTTTTCCCCTTTCTCCTGCCCTCCAGACAACCCCCACCCCTATATAGATAACCTTTGTTTCCTTATTTTATCACATTTTTTTTTCTTTTCCCTCTTTACTGATTCCTATTTACTTTGCCCTTTTCCTTTTGAACATTTTCTTCCTATTTCACAATAGCTATGAAACATGTTGGAACTCATTTACACCTTCAGTCTCTCATACTAGAGAGGGATATAGTATTTACATATCCATGCCCTATTTATTTCACTTAAGAATATATCCCCAAGGTGCATCTATTTGAGTATAAATTACTCAAATTTATCATTCTTTATGGTAGTAGAATCGTCCATTTAAAAAGAAATCTTTATCCAGTCTCCTGATGGTGGAAATTTGGATTTCTTTTTTCTTTTCTTTTTTTTTTTTTTTTTTTTTTTTTTTTTTTTTTTTTTTTTTTTTTTTTTTTTTTTTTTTTTTTTTTGAGACAGGGTCTCGCTTTGACATTCAGGCTGGCTCTGAGCTCACTAAGTAGCCCAGGCAAGCTTCAAACTCAGCAATCTTCCTGTCTCTGCCTCCCGAGTGCTGGGATTACAGGCGTGAGCCACCATGCCCGGCGCTGTGGTATGCTGTATTGATTGTTGGTGGGCGTGAGTCTCCAAGCCCAGCATTGTATGTGGTTACTGGGGATCAAACTCAGGACCTTGTGTTTGCGAGGCAGGTGCCGGAACCACTGAGCTAACCCTCCAGCCCTGGATTGTTTTTAAGATTTAGCTATTAAAAACTGAGCTGGTATAAACATGGGTTCATATATGTCATTGTGATATGAATCTTTATTTCTTTTGTGTATATACCTAGCAGGGAAATAGCAGGGTCAAATAATACCTTTAGTACTAATTTTAAGGAGGAATCTCCACACTGATCTCCACAGTGGTTGTACCAGTTTGCATCCCCACCATACTCTATGAAACTGCATGTGGTCTGTTTTGGAGAGTGACCCAGAGCAGCTGACAAGAACGTACATTCTGATCAAAGCAGCCAAGAAACATATGAAGAAATGCTCAACATCTCTGGTCTTTCAAGAGATGCAAATGAAAACAACATTGAGATTCCACCTCACTCCACAAAGAATGGCTGCAGTCACAAAGTCAACCAACGATAAATGCTGGTGTGGCTGTGGGGAGAAAGGAACCCTTCTCCACTGTTGGTGGGATTGCAGACTTGTGCAACCATTGTGGAGATCTGTGTGGAGATTTCTCAGAAAACTAGGACTACGGGTCCCATTTGACCCTGCTATACCCCTGCTAGGAATATATCCAAAAGAACTTAAAAACTCACATTGGAAAGACAGATGTACACCCTTGTTCAT
>PVIC010006428.1:0-54289 GCA_004025085.1 Thryonomys swinderianus
AGAGAGAGACAGAGACAGAGACAGAGAGAGACAGAGACAGAGACAGCGAGAGACAGAGAGAGAGAAACAGGGGAAACAGGGGAAGGGAAGGAGGAAGGGAAAAGAAGAAAAAGAAAACAATTCACATCCACTCAGAATCCCAGTATGAGATCTTGTTTAGAAATAGGGTATTTGGCCTGGGGATGTAGCTCAGTGGCACTGCACCTGCCTCGCAAACACATGTTTGATCCCTAGTACTGCAAAAAATAAATAAAGCAAATAGAAATAGGGTCTCTGCAGACATAATTAGTAAAAATGAGGTCTTATTGGATTAGGGTAGGCCTCTACTCACTGTCACTTGTGTCCTCATAAGAGGGACACTTATGCAGAGAGACACACATATTTACACAGAAAGAAGATGATGGAGGCAGAGATTCGAGTGTTGTAGTCAAAAGCCAAGTAACAGACAGAGTGTGGGCCTGCCAACACTCTCAGACTTTTGTCTCCAAAACTGTGAAGCAATAAATTTCTGTTGCTTTATACCACCTGGTTTGTGGTAATTTGTTATGGCCACCCTGGGAAACTGAGAGCAGAATGCATTTACCCAGAATGGTTGGCCAAGAATACTAGGGCGAAGTACTTAGTAGTGTCATACTTCCTTTTGCAGATAATGCTGGTGCCTTACCCAGATGCCCTCAGAGGATCCTTCTGCTCCATCTCCCACTTGCAATATGTTCATAATACCTAGAACTTGCTGCTCTTCAGAAGACAACCTTCTGGTCACCAGGTTGCTTTTCCTACCCAAAGGGCCAAGGACTTAGCACTCCATCTCCGCTGATGCCTTTTATGAATGACTGGTTCAGAAGGATGAAAGCCCGCCATCCTCATAGTTTGGAACAAACTGAGCCATGAGATCTTGTTTAGAAATGGGGTATTTGGCCTAGGGATGTAGCTCAGTGGCACTACACCTGCCTTGCAAGCACGTGTTTGATCCCTAGTACTGCAAAAAATAAATAAAGCAAATAGAAATAGGGTCTCTGCAGACATAATTAGTAAAAATGAGGTCTTATTGGATTAGGGTAGGCCTCTACTCACTGTCACTTGTGTCCTCATAAGAGGGACACTTATGCAGAGAGACACACATATTTACTCAGGGGCTCACCAGTGGGAAGCTACTTTCTATGGGTCTCGATCAGACATGGCACTAAGGTGATCAGATCACTTGGCTTTGCTAGGATTTCCTCAATTTTAGCACATACTTATCTCCAGAAATTCTTCAGTCCTAGGGGAACCAGGATGCTTGGTCCCTGTAAATGGCAGCCTTATTAAGATCATCCCTTTCTCTGTCCTATTCCCCCTAGTCCCAGACAGGTCTCCCTTAGAAGTAAATGACTTCTATATAAATCCCCATTGGGGAACTCGTGGTGGGGGAACCTGGCTTAAGAAACTGGTAGGAATGAGAGAGGGATGCAAAATACTTGAGAGTCAAGCAATTGGGTATTTCCTATGAAAGAAACTCAGCCATTCATTCACAATACATAATTGGTGTTCCCAGAGGTTGGTAAATAAATATCTTAAGCTCAAGAAGCAAAAACAGGGAAGGATTTTTAAGCCGCATGTATCCACTTCAGGGTCCTTTCAGTTCTCCGAGTGAGAAAAATACAAATGCACGCTTGGTCAGAAACACATTGGTGCACAACCATTGTGAATTGTCATCTCCTAATGAGAGGGTCAGTTCTCTTTTACCACAAATTATAACTGTTCCCTTGGTCTCCATGGCATTGATTTCTGCTCTGACTTTATGATTTCCTCCCTTGTATAAGCTTTGGGTTTGTCTTGTTCTTTCAGCATTAGGTCATTTATTTGCACTCACTGTACTTTTCTGATATGGGCATTCACTGCTATAAATTTCCCTCATAGAGCTGCTTTTATTATGCCCCATAAATTCCAGTATGACATTATCATTTAGTTGTTGAAATCATCTAATTTCTTCTCTAATTTAATATGTCACCCACTGATTGTTCAGAAGGGTGTTATTCAATTTCCATATATTTGTGAATTTCTTTTGCTAGTGGTCTCCAATTTTATTTCACTGTGGTCTGACAATATATAGTGGATCATTTCAATTTCTTTGCATTTACTTAGGCATGTTCTGGGAGCTAGAATATGGTCTATTTTGGAGAATGGCCTGTGTGTAGCTAAGAAGAATGTGTATTCCAATTTTGTGGGGTGCAATACTCTATAGACAACTATTAAGTCCATTTGTTCAAAAGTTTGGTTCAGCTCTAGTATTTCATTGTTGATTTTTTGTCTCATTGATCTATGTAATTGTGACAATGGGATAATGAGGTCCCTCAGTACTACCATATTAGCGCATATTTCATTTTTCATGTCCATTAATATTTGTTTTGTAAATTTGGGTGTATTAGCATTTTTGTGCATATATATTTATGATTGTCATCTCTTCCTCTTGGGTTGTTACTTTCAGGGACATAGTGACCCTCTTTGTGTCTCTTAATTTCAGTTTTAAATCTACTCTATCTGGAAATAAGATAGCCACTCCCTTTTTTTTTGCTGGTTCCTGTTGCAGGGAAAATTGTTTTCCATCCTTTTACTTTCAGTCTATGAATTTCTTTTTGAAATAAGTGTGTTTCTTGTATACATCATACTGCTGGATCTTGCTTCATAATCCATTCTGACAGTATATTAATTTTGATTGGTGAAGAGGCCATTAACACTGATAGTTACAAATGATATATATTGACTTATTCTTGTCGTGATATTTTCCTGTTATTGGCTTTGTAATTTTCTATTTATCCCTCTTTCCACTTGATTTCTCTGCTTTCCTAATGGCTTCACTTTGTTGGGCCTTATGGAGTTGTGGCACTCATTGTTTTTTTCTAAGATATTACTTAGAATTTTTTGGAGTGTTGCATTGGTATTCATGAAGTTTATCAGGTGTTCTTTGTTGTGGAAGTATCTTATTTCCCCATCGATTTTGAGAGATAGTTTTGTAGGATATATCAATCTAGGTTGGAGACTGTTTATGAGGCTTGAAGGAAATTTCCAATGTGGAAATAGCTAGGATTAGAGGTGCCATTTGACCCATCTATTCCCCTGCTGGATATCTTCCCCCCCAAAGCACCATACCACAGAGATATATGCACGCCTGTGTTTATAGCAGCACAATTTGTAATAACAAAATCATGAAAACAGCCCAAATGCCTGTCAACAGGTGACGAGATAAAGAAGATGTGCTTTTTGAAAAAAATAAAATGGAGCCAGGCGTGGTGGCTCACACCTATAATCCCAGCACTTGGGAGGCAGAGGCAGGAGGATTGTTGAGTTCGAGGCTTGCCTGGGCTACATAGTGAGTTCAGGGCCAGGCTGAACTACAAAGTAAGACCCTGTCTCCAAAAAAAAAAGAATACTACTCAACCATAAATAATGACAAATTTGAGGCATTTATAGGTAAATGGATGCACATTGAGGCCATACTCTTAAGTGAAATAAATAGGACATGTGTAAGTACTGAATACTCTCTCTGGCCTGAGAAACTGAGAGTGTTAAAACCGTAACGTATAATAGGTACTATGCACTAGAGACCGGGAACTAGAGAGGGGAGGTGGGGGAAAGGAAAGAAGTGGAAGGAAAAAAATTAGAAAAATAGGAAACAAAGGAAACAGAGTCTCTGTAAATGGGCAGAAGTAGTAGAATTGACAGCTATATTTTAATATTGTTTTTACCATACATTTAGGTCGAGTAATGAGGCAAAACATATTCTCAGCAACTGTCAGAATGGGTGTTCATTTGTAAGGACTTGCTATTGTTTTTAATATTTAATATATTAATAAAAAATTTAAAAAATGAATTAAGACTGGGAAATAGTTACTATTTAGAGAAATTTTCCTTCAAAAGACTTCTGGTAGGACATTAGTAGATTAGACAAAAACACAGTGGAAAAAAATTCAGTGGAGATTGGGTTTGTAAAGAGTTCTTTGGGGCCTTTTTAGAACTACTTTATGTTTGAATCTCTTGAAGGAATAGTTTTGATTTTTCTAAAAAGCTTATTTATTCTGTGTGGGATTGGGAGTATCTTGAATGGGGCTTCTCTTACTAATTTTTATACTAGTGTATTTAATTATGTAAGCATTTGTTATTGTATAGATTAAACATTTATGATTTAGGAAACTAAAATCATATCAACGTATATATATATATATATATATAATTAAAATAATGTCTCCTTCCACCTCTATCTTTGAACCTCTCAGTTCTCTTCTGTTTTGTTTTGTTTTTGTTTGTTTGTTTTCTGAAGGGCTGAGGATTAAATCTAAGGCAAGTATTCCATCGCTGAGCCACAACCCAGCCCTCTACATCTTCTCCTTAGCGGCAGCAACTCTTATCACTTTCTTGTGTATTGAAAGGGTTAATGGGCCCTGTGGAAGAAATTAGGCTTCCCATAGATTCTGTGACAGACAGCAGCAGGGTAGGAAGTATGCAGGAGTCCTCTTCATAGCTATGTGCGATTCAGATTTTAAAACCTCAAGTGCTTCAGGAGTTGTGTTTGAAACACTAAACTGGTATAGACGATTGTGATCTGACATTGGACTGACATATTTTAACCAAATTGCAGTCCTAAAAACAGTCCAGCATCATTCCCATGTGTGGACAATCTATGCTGTTTTCATTTTCGTTGCTTTCTTCAGCCTCTGTGGTAGTAATGAACCAGGATGCCAGTCATCATAATGGCTAGTATCCGGGAATTAAAAGGGAACACTGACATGTTTTTAACACTGACTCAGAGAATGAAAGGCATCAGCCAAGACTAGTCCTTATTGTAGAGATAGGAAATTGGGTTCTTAAGAGGTTAGAGAGCTACTTAATAGCTGGCACTTAATAGGCTGGTACAATAAAATAAATTTTGTGGCCGGCCTTCCTTATGCTGTCCTGGAATGGAAAAGAGTTTGGTTTTTACTAGGTGATTGCATCTGGGTTCATTTTTAAGGCAGAGAATTTCCATACCTTTGGAGTAGCCACCTGAAGGTCCATCCCAAATTTTGCTGCACTCATCATGATGGAGTGAAGGATATTATTCCCATCTCCTATCCAGCTGAGGGTAAGACCTTTGAGAGAGCCATAGTGTTCCTAAAGGGCAAAGAACAGGGGAGATTAAATCCAGAAGGAAATTCACTCTTCTAAAACAATTATTAGGATTAAAGTAAAGGAAATAGTCTTTACCTCAACTGTAATGTCATGTTGGAAAGAATAAATTACTGATTTTCTTTTTTTTGCATAGCACAGGAGGATTCAATAACATGAAGGTATACTCATAAAACAATAGTAAAATCTAATATCTCAAAACCAAGATACCATATGACCTGGTACAGAGACTCATTTTCAGACATCTCAAATCTGAATCTCAGTTTGATTCGTTTCAAGAAATGAGCATTCTCAATGTCCAGACATGTCCCTTACCCAGGGAGACATAACTAAAACAAAGGAGACAAACATCACTGCTTTTAAGGTGCTTTCATTCTTTGGTTTAAGGGGTAAAACAATATATCCGGGACATGGCATGGCAAGGCTGAGTGTATTCTCATTTATACAAAAAGCTGAAAAGCAGGTCTAACAATATTGTTGATTGTTTATGAGTACAGCAGTATATAAAGTATAAACACACATCTGTCTGGGAATTATAATACAAACATTAAAACAGTAATGTCTGTGTAATGGGAGTAAATGAGATTGAGCAAAGTTAGGCAATGGGCTTCAATTCTATCTGTGACATGTTACTCAGAAGCAATAATTCTACACTATTCCTCTGTCACATTAAGGTTTAACAAAACTGTGATGGGTAAGTGGGTGTTTTTTATTTTTTGTAAAGTGTCTGTAGGTTCCATGTATTGTACAATTTATGTATTTATGAAGATAAGATAAAAAGAGAGAATGGCCTTCTGGAAATCACAGAACTACTAGATGGTTAAGCTAGAACTTAAATCAGAGTGCATTTGATTCAGATCCAGTGGTCTGGATAAACTGGCATTTATTTACTGAAATCCTGCTTTAGCACCTTCAGTATAAAGGCATTGTATAAGTTCCTGCAGGGGACACTGTGAGGAATGAAATAGCTCATTTTCCTTCAGTGAATTTAAAATTTACTAATGATAAAGCCCCAAGGAGAAGCCATAAATCATCTGGGATCTATGTAAAGCCACACCCACAGACAACAAGCTGGTATCTGATGTCACTGCTTCTCTTCTGCTTGGATCTTATTTTCATTCCTGCATAGATTCATTCAAAGATTAATTCCACATTTAAATGTGTGTCTTTCATTCAAATGGAGGGAAGACGGGGCCCATCCAGTGGGCTGCCTGCTCAGAATCACCCAGAGACAGTGTAACCATGGCTGTTGGGATTTCAAGTGGCAAGTGTAGATTGGCTGAAGCAAACCAAATGAAATTCTTTTAGTTATTTAAATTTCTCATTTGGGAGCACATGGCTAATTTAGAACCTATAAATCATGAATGTTGTTTTAACCCTGCCTTTAAAAGACAGATATATTAAAATAATAGAAAATGACCTCCTTTTTAAAAGAGCTTTAGTAGTTGAGCATTTTAAATATTCAAAGCATGCTCTGTGGGTCTTCATTCCCATGCCACAGTCTCTGATTATGTAAGGTCCCATAAAGCTTGTACATTCTGTATGCTTCAGCATTCCCTGTTCATCTGCTGTGTTAAATATGGCACCAAAAAGCAATGTGATTGAAAGAACAAGAGATGTGAGAGGTGGCTAACAGCAGTTGGGAACATGGTTTAGTGCAGAAAGATCGTTCGGTCTGTTTTTAACAATGCCATCTTTCCCTGGGGTATGCATTATGCACACATATATAATTCTTTTTCGTGGTGATATTTGAAAATGGAAGACTAATAGCATCATTTAAGTAAATAGTTACATTTATGCTAGCCAAGAATTATTCAATGATTTTGTTCTTTTGTAAGGCAAAGAAAAACGCCAACCTGGAGTGTGAGGTAATCAGCCAGGATCTGGATAGGATGATACATATCGGACAATCCATTGACGATTGGGATGGATGCTTCTTTAGCCAGGATGTCCAGATCTGAATGTTTAAACACTCGAGCCAACACAGCATCTGTCATGCTAGATAACACACTGTGGCAAATAAAGAAAAGATAATCAAAGTTAATTATACTAATAATCTCTTTAATATAAGATACTAAACAATTATTTAAATGCTAATAAAAAAATAACATTTTTGTTTAGTTCTAACTACTTATCAACATGACAGACTCAAAAACTAATATGTAACATTTAGTCCCTACAGAAGACAGATATTGTTCTGCCTACATCTTATCCAGTGCCCAGCAGTATTGTATTTGTTATGGTTTATGTCTGCACATCCTACAAAAGCCTCATGCGCTAATAGGTGGGCCTTTTGGAAAGTGATTGGATTATGGGGGCTTATTGCTGACGTGCTGTTAAGAGGTAGAGTGTGGTGGGAAGAAGGTGGTCCTTATGGAGGTGGCTCAGAAGAAGTTATCTTCCTTCTGGCTCCTCCCTTTGTTCTCTGCTTCCTGGTCTCCCCGACACAGCACCTTTTCCTCTGCTGTGGCCTTATCCATCCTGTTTTGCCTATGAATTGAAGTCTCTACAAACTGCGAGCCAACATAAACTCCTCCTTTCTTGAATTGTGGGCATTTTGTTCCAGCAATGAAGAAAGTGACTGAGACAATATTTATGTGGAAATAAATCATTTGTGGACCCAGAAGACAATGATGAATTATAATTGATGAATGGCCATTACATTGAAAAGGATAAAACCAAAAGAAAGATATACAAATAAACATTAATGACCTGGCCTGTGGCTAATTTTCTCTTACATTATCCCACAGAAAAAAAATACACATTTGTCTCTATAAAACTGAAAGTGCCAGTGGAACAACCATGGAAATGCAGATGCAAATACTTTCTAGGAGAGAACACGCTGGGAGGAGAGGTGTTGGCTGACAGCCTCCTGCCAGCGGCACTGTGCTTTCCAGATCCACCACAGCACCCTTACTAAGGCCACACTCTCCCTGGGGTGTTCTCATCCCACTAGCCCATGACCTCCAAGATGGACGACCCAGTGTGGAAGGGAAACTAGAGCTAGGTCGCTTCTGCCTGTCTTGGGACCTCACTTTCAGGAAGTCTCTGTTCTAGGTTCGTCACTGGCCTAGCCTAGTGGAGACAGTCTCAGAACTGTGATCTAGGTTTCTGCATTACACACCCTCCTTGCACATGGTCCCATCGCACCTGGGATGAAGACACCTCCCCCAACTCCTGCTGGGCTCTGTGTCAGGCAGGAAGGCAGGAGTAGCCCTGCTCTAGGCCCCCTTCTACTCCTTCCCTCCTTTTATTCCTCAAAGGTACTTCCCTTGTACACCTCTTGCACTTGACATCAATCCTGCAGTTTTCTTGTTAGTGGAACTGACCTGACATTGCCAACAATGAACTCTGGTACTTCTAAAATTCATAGACCACTCAAAAGACTCCTCGACCCCAGAGATTAGAGGATCGAAGGCCGAACACCATATTCCCACAATAGTAATGCTGAGATTCTCCGATTGTTCTTTTCAAATTCTTATAGATTTTTTTATATCATAGTTCCCAGATTTTCAGTTATGAATCAGCAAACTTTCCAAAACCATGAGTCTCAACTCCCTGTTTAGCACATTGAGGATGTGAGAAATAAGCAAATAGGTAACATGATTTTATAGTCATTTGAATAAAGGATATTTTAACACAAAAACATTTGCAAAGGTCAGGATTTTAAAGAATGATCTTTGAGACAAATCAATTGGTGTTTGTGATATTTCATATTTTATTCATAGTAATTAAAGCAGGGGGTACCAAGATCTGCACTGCTCTGAACTGTAACACACTGTATGATACAGCAAAGCAGAATGTATAAAAGCCTCTCTAGCTCTAGCTTCTATAGAAAAACAGGTAGTGTCGGTTCACTTTTGGTAGTAGACAGAGACAGAGTGTTTGCCAATCTTGAAGAGGAAGCCACTTGAAGAGTTTTTTTTTTTTTTTTTTTTTTTTTTTTTTTTTTTTAGACAGAGTATCGCTTTGTAGTTCAGGCTGGCCCTGAGCTCACTATGTAGCCCAGGCAAGCCTCGAACTCAGCAATCCTCCTGCCTCTGCCTCCCAAGTGCTGGATGACAGGTGTGAACCACTACGCCCAGCATTGTGGGGTGTGGTACTGATTGCCAGTGGGCGTGAGTCACCATGCCCAATATCGTATTATTATATATGGTTACCAGGATCGAACCAGGGACCTTGTGCTTGCTAGGCAGGCAGTGGAACCACTGAGCTAAATCTCCAGCCCTCACTTGGAGAATTTTTAAAAAACTCTCCATGTCTAGGTCATATGCTATTAATTATGTCAGAAAAATCAGAATCTCAAGGAGTAAGACTGTTACAGTTTAAATCTAAAATGTACCCCCAAATTTTCATGTGTGTACAAGGTGACTGGCTCATGGGAGCACTACACTCATCAGTGGATTAAATTCTTTCCTCTCTGTTTTCTGTCCTCCATAACACGAATAGGGGCCTTCCCAGGGGTCTTGTCACTAGTTCAGACTGAGGCGGTTCACTTGAGATTTAGGCAATCCAAAGAAGAAACACAGAGCTGTGAACATGTCAGAAAATGACTTTATTCTCAATTCCTCATCTCAGTTATGTGTATTTGTGTGGCAGGCTTCAGGCCCCTAGCCTGCTTATTCTCAGAGCACTCTTTGTAAGCTTGGTCTCTCTCCAGGCCCCTTGGCAGTCTAAATGTTTACCAAAATATACAATAGTGGCCATGTGCCAGTAGATCTTGTACAAGTTATTTACCCCAGCCAGCATCGACCTGGGTGATATCAGCTATTTACTGAGGTATCAGGACAAACACTGTGCTGGAATTCTACCGCCACAGATCCCACTGCCTCCTCTCCTTCCCTTCACAGCCTGAACCAAAGTACCACCATCTTAAGCTTTTGTGTTTCCCTACACCAGGCCCTTCCACCATATGTTTTCTGGTTTGGAGCCAGCCAATCATGAGATTTTTTAAAAAACTATGACTAAACATAAACCTCTCCTTTCTGGTGTGAGGGTTAGGAATTTTGTCTTAACGATGGAAAGGTGACTAAGTCAGGAGCATGAGAATGTGATGGTAATTAAAAAAAAAGTAACGATGCTTAATGTTTATACTGGGCAAGGGGTTGTGGGTTGAATAGAGGAATGGGAAAAAATGAGAATTAAATCGTGTCATATACTAGTACAAATTAAAGAAAAAAAAAGAATTGGTGCTTTGAAAAATTTCCCAGGAGATTTCAATTTGCAGCTATGGCTGAGAACCAAAGCTAGCAGCTGTGCCTCCCATCAACATCAGTGTCACCTGCAGAAGGACACCTGGCTACATCCAGTACTGAAGTAGAATCTTCATTTTAACAGGATCTCCAGGCAATTCATTTACAGATTGACATTTGCAACTCTTAATCAGGGAGGAACTGAGGTTATCACATTTTTAAAAATACCACCTACTTTTTCCTTAGAATCCTAGTCACACAAAATAGAGTAAACAAAGCTTCTAAAATGGTAGCTACAATGACAGGGAGTGATGTCTAGTCAGCTGAAAGGAGTCATCTCAAATCTTCTATGAAAAGAATAATTTCCCACTTTCCTTTAAGCACTCCCTCATTAGCATAATCAGGTACCCCAGTCTATTTGATGTTGCCTTACAACAATGGCTCCCATAGTTTGATGTGTATCAGAGCTAAGAGAAGTGCTAGTAATACAGAGTCCTAGGATCTAGACATAGAGTAGGCTTGGGCCGTTTTATGGTTACTGAGTTACTTAAGTATTTCAGATAACTTTCAAAAGAACTACTAACCTAAAGCATAGACTGCCGTGTTAAAAGGCTTTTACATCTGCTTTCCCCCTTTTCAAGATCTTAGTACAAAACTCATTACAGATGTTCTGATGCACAGAATGTCTACAGATAGTCCCATTTAACAACCTGTTTAATAATGGTTTGGACATACAACCTGCAGTTTGGATTTATGACCCATCTTTTGTTTGTATAGTTCTATACATCTTGTTTATAGAGCCTCAAAATCTTTTTGCATAGTACACCTTGTTTATACAGTACTATGCTGTACTTCACTGTACTGTAGTTTAATGTTCTGTTATGTATTACAGTCCTCCATGTAAGAAGCAAATAAAATCAGTTATCAAGTTGAAGTTTCCCTCGACCATTCCCTTTTTCTGAGTATTGTAAAGGACATACTGTATAAAACTCATCATTTAGTCACTAGGTCACTTAATAACCTAGTTGCAAGAACATGACTTTGTTGTTATATGAGGAATGCCTGTATAAAAGTACAGGCATCCAATTGTATTATGTTAAAGTAACTTAAATGGAAGTAAATATCCCTTTAAGGTTTATAATCATAACCACCTATAAATTCCATATTTAAAAATAATTAATTTTATGATACCTAACACTTCTTTAAAACAGAAAGGCAGAGGAATGGACCTTATATATCATCTTAGTCACTTTTCTCATCACTGGGACAAAATACCTGACATCTGTAATTTAAAAAAGGAGAAATTTACTTTGGCTCACATTTTTAGCACATAGATGGCTAGCCCCAAGGCAGGAAGGCATGGTGGAAGTGTCTGGTGGAGGAAAGCCACCTACATCATGGCAACCTGGAAACAGAGAGTGAAGGGAGGAGCCAAGGGAATGGGTGTGGTCTTCTGACCATACCCCACCTCCTAACAGCAAGTCAACTATATTGCTCCCTAGAATTCAATCACCTTCCAAATATGAGGCTTTGGGGAGCATTTTAGATCTAAACCATAGCCTATGTCCATGCTTCAGACTTCTTTAAATATACATGGCTTCCTAAACTGTGTCCAGATAAGTAAAATATATGGATTAACATTCCAGTTGACTTTCTGGAACATCACAGAAAGAAAAGCAGATTTGACTCTTATGGTAGCCCCTCAAGTTATTTTGGGGGAGCTAGAAGCAAATGCTGCTGACCTTTTAGGCTTTTCATGATCTTTTGCATGCACTGTTGATTGTGGCTAGATTTATTGTATATTAAATATAAACATTAATTTAACCTCACAGGTTAAGAAGCCTCTGAAATCTAGAAATAATTAGAGCAAGGTTATGAAAGAATGAAGAATGACGAGGTTGAAAGAAGAAAATGCTGGGGAAGCTGTTAGAGCAGTCGTAACTATCTTTTGAGAAGTTTAAAAGGGGGTGCTGTTTATGGCTCTCTCTTTGGACCACAGAGGTCCTGAAGCAAAGTAGTCAAAAGTCACTTGCATTGTTTACAATGTCAAGTTACATATCCGAGGGACTTTTGTGGTGAAATTCATGGGAAAGCATGTGGAACCCTAGAACAGGGATCTCTTCACCTATGGAGCTTTATAATAGCCTAAAACTATATTCTTCCCATTGGAAAGTTAAATCAGAAGCTATGGTGTTGGGATCCAGGATCTGCACGTGTATGCACATACGCATGCTCATACTGAGTATCAAACTCAGGGATGTCTGTGTGCTAAACTTTAATATTACCCACAGCCTCATGTCATTTTTTAAAGTTCTTCAAATTATTCTAGCATGAGGAGCAGGCTTAGAAGTATTGTCCTAGAAAATAGAGAGAGGAGAGTGGATAATGTGCTACTAGATCGCACTTTTGGATCAATGTAGAGGCACAAAACCTGAGTAGTTGCTGAAATCTCACATGAGAAGAAAAGTAAGGGAATACTATCTTTTCCTTCCTGTTTCTCCAACAAATTTCATTATGTGGAGCAGACCTTCCAATCTGCTGACACCACCTGACAGACATGGAAATTGCCCCTGTGGTAAAAGAGGCACAGAGGCTGGCAAGAAAAATACTCAGATTGACGATATCAATGGTAAAGCCAAGAGAAAGACAACCCGGGAATTTGTTCAGGCAGCTGGAACGGACAGGCACTGTGTGACATTTGTATTCCAAGAAGAAGAATATACCCAGGAAATTCTGGTTGCATTATCAGGAAGACATCAAAAGTGAAACTTTGTGATTACAATATGATACATCCTTCAGAGAACAAAATGAATTTATTCTATGGGACCTGAGGTGCTCTTCCTGCTGTTGAGTCAGTTCACAGAGGACTGAATAAATCGATGACTGTGCCAACAGGTACTGGACAAGTCTGGGCTCAGCATAAAGGACTATGAAGATGAAAAACAAGCAGAGAGGGCTGAAGCCAGAGGTCAGTGGTAGAGCATTTGCACAGCATGCAAGAGGCCCTAGGTTCCAATCCAGCACTGAAAAAAAGAATAAAAACAAAACAGAAACGAATACACAGTGTAGCACCTTATGGAAGCTACCAGGAGTACTACCCTCTTGGATATTCTCTTCATGACCATGCAGAACTCAGAATTAGAATTATATGACTATAGCACAGTGCTCTATCTCTCAGGAAGCTGCAGTTCTAGCTATTGATCCATTATGTCTGTAAGAATCCCTGCAGGAATCTTTGTATTCTTCTATTCAATTCCTTCCTTTATTAAAAAAAAGAAAAGAAATGAGGGAAAGTAACATGTGTTATGCTCAAAGGAATGAGATCACATACACTAATAAAGGTTTTTTTTTTTTTTTTTAGCTTAACCACTATCAAGAACAATCCCATGGCAGTATGGAAGAGTCATTTTTCCTCATTCAACATCCATATCACATAGATTTTGATCTCTAATATTGTCCTATAATAAAAGAGAGAATAAGAAGCAGAAATCAGTAAAAGATAGTCAATTCCTCATCCTTGAGCAGGATAAAATCACAGTAGTTCTGTAATATACAATTGTTGCCACACAGCAAGAATGGTTTTAAAAATGGCAGGGACAGCCATTATGGTAGTGCACCCCTTTAATCTCAGCACTCAGGAGCCTGAGGCAGGAGGATTGCTCCAAATTCAGTGCCAGCCTGGGTTACATAGTGAGACCATACCTTAAACAAAACATGGCAGAGGCACTTCTTCTGTTAGCACAGAAGGAGTCAATTTAAAAGTGCTCTTCCTTTTAAATTGTGATTATTTGTAATAATGAATATTATATGAGACAAATTCTCATCACTAATGCGACAAATATTTTGTAAAAGCCTGTGATGCTTATATAAAAAGTTAATATAAAGAAAATGTATAAAAGTGAAAAAAAGTCAATCAAGGATGCATATAATGTACATTTTAAATTATTAAAATATGTAGAAAATATTTATATATAACTTTAGCGATAGATAGGTATTTTGTAGGATTTTTGTTAAGTATATTTTTGTCCATAAGTAGAAATATGAATATTTATTTATCTGTATATTCATTTTTGTGGTGCCAGGAACTGAAACTAGGACCTTTGCACTGAGCCACATCTCCAGTCCTTTTTTATTTTTTACTTTGTCCAGAGTCTTGGTAAGTAGTTAAATTGTCTAGACAGGGCTCAAAGTTGTAGTCCTCCTACCTGTCTCCCAGAGTCAGATATATTTTATTTGTAAACTGCACAAACCATAAAGAATTAACATAATTTATGTCAAATAGTTATAGAAATAGTGGAAGCCATACCATAAAGTGAACAGGCACCATCAATATTTGTGGATTTATTACATAAAAGCAGTATAGAAGAGTCCAGAAGTTAACCACAAATTATACAATTTTCAGTTAAAAATATGATACAACTATTTATTCAAAATAACTAAGCTAACTGTCCTGAAAAAGAAATTTAAATTTTTGATTCATTTTCATGTTTCTCTGAGAAAGAAATCCTTTGATAACTCTAATGGCAATAAGAAAGGTGTTTTAACAATTAAAACCAGGGCCAGGGATTTAGCTCAGTGGTGCTGCCACCTGTCTTATAAGCACAAGGTTGTGAATTCAATCCTTGGTACCAGAAAAGAAATTAATAAATAAAACCAGACCAAGTTAGTGTATTATAAAATATCACAGTGAGTTGTGTACTGCAGAGATTAAAAACAAAGAAAATAGAAGCTAAAGGACACCTCATCTAGGTTTTTTAAAAAAGTTAGAACTTACATAAAGACACGAATGAGGCTAGAGTAAGAGACAGAATAATGCTCCAAGAATGTCTACATCTTAATCCCCAGAACCTATGTGTATTACCATTTTAGGCAAAAGGGACCTGGAAGATATGACTAAATTAAACATATTGAGATGGGAATATTGGGGTGGGCCCGAAATGTTCACAAGAGTCTTTATGAGAGAGAAGTGAGAAGTTAGAACTAAGAGAAGACACTATGATGCTGGGTTTGAGGTCAGAAACCCAGGCCTTGAGCCAAAGTCTCTGCAAGCTGGATTTCCCCCTGGAGCCTCCACACGGTGTACAGTCCTGTGGACCATCTCTGAAGGCCAGAGCAGTAAGATAATGAAATTATTTTAAGTCACTAAAATTATGGTAATTTGCAAAAGCAGCAATAGGAAACCTATATAGATTCCATGACAGAAAGTGAAAACTATGTGATATCAACCCAATGGATAGCAGCTTGAGTTTAATTTACACTGACCTTAGTGAGAAGTTCTCACTAACCAACCAGAATCAAGTGGTCAACAATCCACTTAACCTGCATCCTTAGCTTCCTGACACATTATTTTTCTTTTCAGCCTAGTAATATCACATAAACCCTCAGAACATACAAAGGTTTGCTCTTGTAAAATTCCTGATAACCCAGCAATATATAAGAGTTTAAATTCCAGGACTACATACTAGCAGGAATTAAAGGTTTAAGAATAAAAACAAGAGAAGGAAAAAAAAATGGTGGTAAAACAAAAAAAAATGGAAATAAAACTTATGTATATAGAGCAGTGGGGGTGGAAGGGAGGGTAGGACAACGGAAAAGAATAAGCATCAAGATATATCATGTAGGCCCGGAGATTTAGCTCAGTGGTTTCAGCACCTGCCTTGCAAGCGCAAGGTCCTGAGTTTGATCCCGGTAAGCACATACAATGCTGGGCGTGGTGACTCACACCCACCAGCCATCAGTACCACATACCACAGTGTCAGGCATGGTGGCTCACGCCTGTAATCACAGCACTCCGGAGGCAGAGACGGGAGGATTGCTGAGTTCAAGGCTTGCCTGGACTACATAGTGAGCTGAGGGCCAGCCTGAACTACAAAAACGAGAACCTGTCTCAAAAAAAAAAAAAAGATATATCATGGACAGGTACAAATTCTCAGTGTTGATTATGATCATAATGTATACCTAAAATATATCAAAATTCAATAAAGGAGGGAAAAAGAATAAACAAAATTAAATCTATGACATTAATAGCATTGCACCCATTTTGTTGTAAAAATATTAATCCACTCTTTAAACAATGTGATATTTTATGTGTGCTTTTTCCTTTGTAAAATGTTTAGAGCGTTTGGGGAAATCTCACATTGTAGGCTAGTGGTTACATGTTTAAAAGCATTTGATTAAATTTGCGGTCAATGTTAAACAGTTGAGGAAATTTGCTTTGCTCAATTAATATGCATTTATTAGTTATATAGGTAATATGTAATTTCTTTCTGATATCTTTTAGTGCTAGGGAATATAAGCCAGGTCTTCACTCCTATTGGGCATGTTCTCTTCCACTGAACTGTGCTCCAAGGCCTTGCATATGCATGTTTAAAGCAGTGAAACCTGAACACACATCTGATTCATCAGGAGCACTTGCGAACTGTTGTGGTTCAGCTTTAGTAGGTCTGAGCTAAGATTTGAGAATCTGCATTTCTAACAAGCTTCCCAGGGCTGTTTATATTTGTTTTGGTGACCACATTTTTGAGAAAGTGATTGGAGGAATGTTGCTATGTGTAAATGAATGCTAGATGTTTGATCAGTTCCTACAGTTGATTGAACTGTAAACAAAGGACAAAAAGTAAAAGGATATAGTCAAAACAGAACATGACAAAGCTTGAGAGAAAATGCCACTTGGTCCTTTTTTAGTCAGAGAAGGTGTAGGTGATGTGGAGTCCAAGGATCTGGGGATCAAGAGCAAGTAGTTTTCAGACTGGATACATTTGTGGGGAATAAAATATTAAATACACTTCAGCTGATTAGTTCACCTTATTTGATCAATAACATTGGTTTCTACTCATGTTGAAAGTTGCTATAAACATGGAGAAAGCACAAAGCTACTAAAAAATGAAAAAAAAAAAAAAACCCCAGCCTTTGTAAATGAGCCCTAGAATATATGGTAGATATTGTGAAACAGAAAATATTCAAAGGGAAATGGGGTGTAAGGGTAACAAAGGGGAGAGAAATATGATGGTAATTTAAAAAAGGAAACAGCTTATGTATATAGGGGTTGGGGGTTATAGGGTCGGTGGGGGAATGGGAAAAAATGAGAATTAAAGTGTCATATACTGGTACAAATTCTCAGTACTGTGTGTGATCATGATGTGTATATATAAGGTACCAATAAAGATTCAAATTAAACAAAACAAAACCCC
Source organism: Thryonomys swinderianus (assembly GCA_004025085.1). Lineage (NCBI taxonomy): Eukaryota > Metazoa > Chordata > Mammalia > Rodentia > Thryonomyidae > Thryonomys > Thryonomys swinderianus. The sequence goes on from PVIC010006428.1 coordinate 17,525, forward strand.
AGCCTTTTCACTAGAAACAATGACAGCCCTATAACTAGAGCTGAGCTACAGGCACATTAACAGTAACATAGGCTTTATATAGCTCTCCTGCAATTTAAAACCTCAGCTTTAAACACCAGAAGAACTTCATTGTATGTGCTACAAATGAAAGGCTGACAAGTTAAAAATACTTTCAGGTTCTATTAAACACTCAGTTTGGTCACCTTTCATTTCCATTGAATATATGGAATTCTACTTGCCTTCCAGTAGGCAATTTTGCATACAGTCTCAGGGATTTGAAACGATGGTAGCAAAATAGCTTTTACACACCCCACATTGCCTAAAGTTTCCTACACATATCAGTTTTCCCTGGATGCTTAATAGCCAATGTTAGGGTTTTAAAGAAATGATTAACAAGTTAAATATCTATTCAATCTACTTCATCTGAGTGTTAATATTTTCCCTCATCATCTCTTCTGTTTTCTAGAAAAACCAAAAGGCATAGCATGGGGCTTTCAGTGAGAAGAGTGTTGAGAAGAGAAAAGGTTAACATTGATTATTTGTGAACGATGGTATTATCATTGGCATATATACATGCACATATATTGTTTTATTATTATCAATCAACAGTAGTACTATTGTGATATCGCAAAAGTATGTTATTTGTAAAAGATAATTCCTCTCAAGTATGATTTTGAATGTAATTGAAAATGAATGGGGGCTCCTTAGAGTAATAGCTGATTCTTGGCCCCAGTAAAGAAATATACAAAATGAGCTTGGAACATCTTATCACACTAAAAAGCAAGGGAGTTATCAAAGACAGAGTTGGGTTAAAATGAGCCAATATGGACAAAGATCACATTGAACAAGTATTGGATAATTTGAGCACCAATAAGAATGATAATTGTGGTGAATCGAATCCTTTGACTATATTAAAATCCATGATTTTATAAAAACGCTAAAAAAGAGAACATTGAGAAGAGTCACAGCAAGACAAATTTCAACTCAATTTAAGAGAGCTCTCAGTCAAATTGTGCGAAGTCCTGGTCAGAACAGTCAGACCACATAAAAATAGAACATTATGGCTCGGTATGTCAAGAGTTCCTAATACTGGAGACTTTTATGCAAGGCTCAATGATTGTTTTGAAGGACTGGTGTGTAGGAGGCATGAAAAGGATGTTTGACCTAAATAAATTTTTCCCAACCTCTAGTTTCTATTAGTTTTGTAGGTTTTCCTTGGATATAAGATAAACTGACATGAGTTTAGGAATTAATTTAAACACCCTCAAGGCCAAAACAAAACAAAAGGTATAATAAGCAAAGACATAAGAAGCCACAGAGGCCTGGTACAGAGTCTTTGGAATTCGAGAAACAAATTCTAAGAACAAACAAACATCAAATAAGTAATGTGTTGAGTCATATTTTAAGAGGAAATGCAAATATGGATGTTGAGGAGATGGACAGCCACACAGCAAGCTTGATGCTCTTAGAAAGACTTGAGCTATTGCTAAAATATTGGAACAGGGAAAATGTGTCTTTTTTGGCAAAATCTAGTATTGTCATATGAGAACAGGCCTCAAGTTGCCATGAGACCAAAGAAAGAACTGGACTGATTCAAGATTACACAGAGTACAATTTCCTGGGAGCAGTTCCTGACAAAAGGATGGTCAAGGGCAGCCGCAAGACTTGTGCAAGAGGGAAGGAGGCTATAAGGTGGTTAGGGCAGGATTGGCTTTTATCAAAGCCAGAATGTTCCTGGTTTGTCTCAGGTTGGCATCAAAGACATCAAGCACATTTCTGGCATCAAGATGCCAGGGTCTGAAGCTCCACATACCACTCTAATGGTGTTGCTTACTCACGAACCAGCCAGGGTTACTCAGAGACAAAGTAGTACAACTCACCATTAGATCCCTACATGTCATGAAAGCAAAGGTAAGAAGAGTCATATTCTCATAGGGTCCCATCATTCATTCTCCTCTTGTCCTCATTCTGTCTTGAAATAGACTCCAGCTGGTTATCCATGACAACTCTTTTTGTTCTAATAATGAATGCATATTAATTGTGTTTGATGGTATCCAATCTCTCTACCAAGCTCTCCTCTCTTTCCTCTCTTGTCCCCTTCCTCTAAAAGTTCCCCTTCTATTTTCTGGTCATCAAATAGCTGACTGGGAAACAGTGGGGGAAATGTGTTGCTGTGCATAATGACACTATTGAAAGCCCTATAATTATTACCAAAATTTATATTTCCTATTTTTATTGTTTATCAGAGCAGACCTATATCCAGGGGACACATTAGGTCTATTTCTAATGTAAACTGGTCAAAGGATAAACTCTGCGTCTTCCTCCTGGAGTGAAAATATTTTAGCTCTGTGGTAGCTCAACCCAGCTTATCATTTTACTTAGTATAAGAATGATGGAGATAGAAGCACGATAATGCCTTCAGCAAACCTAGACAGTCTTTTCAAATTGTCTAGTGTTGAAAGAAGCTATGAATGTTAAATAAAATTGCCTTATTTGATTCATTAATCAAATATTCTATAATGGTCAGATCGTTTGGGATTATAGGTTTGTTCTCATTTGAAGAACCTAGAGAAAAAATGGCAAAGCATGAGACACCCAGAATGATCTATTCAAATGTATTATAACAAATTCAATGTTGGGTTAGTGTAAGCTTCCTGGGAAACCACAGAGATGCCCAGAATTGACAGTCTAGAGGTTGAGTTAAAGAAAAACTTGATTGGACTAACATTACTTGAACTTCTTCTGTAGCCTAGTCTTTACAAGTATGATCTTATTTCTCTTCATATAACTCATGAAAATTAGTATAAGTATTTCCATTTTGCAACTCAGGAACCTGCGACTCACAAGCAATTGACCCAATACACAAGGGCCAGCCAGTATGTGGCAGAATTAGGAATTAAACTCAAAGCTGATCTTGCTTCAAGAGCCTTGATGTTTCCACTATACCACATTGCCTCTAACACAATGTAGTACAGCTTAGGCTGTGAGATGCTGGCTTTTGGCATAATTTAACTAAGAATATACAATTGTCATGTACAGCATTTTAGTATCCTTCATAGAAATTCATAAAAATATTATATTTCTCATTAAGTACCAAATTTATTAGCACTTAATGAGGTCTATATTTTCCACTAAGTACCAATATTTTAAGAGATGTTATCACGAATGTATAAAAAATTATACATTTATCTTAACATCATTGACATAATATTTTTATAACACTATTGTACTTTTTAAAACATTTATTTCTATATGACAATGCTTCATTCTTTCCCTTGACTGTTTCTCGTGCACAAATCCCACCATAACTTCCATTATTTGAAATATCTGAATGACAACAATAGAGAACTCTTCCATGTTGCTGCAGGGACATAATGGCTATGTGGTGGTAGCAGGTTAAATTGTATGCCACCCTAAATGCATGTTCACCTAGAAACTCAAACTCTAACCTTGTGTAGAAGTAGGGTCTTTGTAGATGTAATTAGTTAAGCAGAAGTTGTGTGGAATAAGATAGCTCCAAAATTCAATGACTGCTGTGTTTATACAAAATGGAGAGAATACACAAAAACACAGAGACAAAGCCCAGGTGAAGATGGAGGCAGATTTTGGAATCATGCAGCTATATGTCAACAAATATCAAGAATTACCACGGCCCATCAGATAGGGAATCATTCATGGATTTTGAGTTTCTACCTCTGCTCCAGAATTGTGAGAAAATACATTTCTGTTGTTTTAAGCCATGTAGTTTGTGGAAAATTTTTTATGGCAGTTTTAGGAAACTAATATAGTAGCTTATGCTGATTTTTTTTCTTAGTTTTACATTAACAGAACACACTTCACTACCATAAATGAATTACATCTATATAAAAAGCAATTAGAATAGAACAACGTTACTTGTTTGGGTTTATATGGAGCCTTCCATACACATGTTTACTGAAGCTGTATTACTAAGTACTGTATTAAACTGAAAATGAATGTGAAGCTCTTATGCACCTTTCAGTAGTGCACTCAGAGCAATAGGCATGAACAGTTACCATTATGGAAGACATACAAAGCCTTGAAAATGAAGTGATAATGTTCCATTGCTGTTGCTAAATTCCATCTGATTTTGAACTTCCAGAGAATCAGCGATCTGAGTCATTCTAAGGTGTCACTTCTGGTGTTACATCTAAAAGCGAAAGCTCATAGAAAGGAAGAAAATAGAATATCTAGCTCTTAATTCCAGTGAAGCACTAGGGGAGTTCATAATTGTGCGTGTGTGCATTTTGTGCTTTCTGACATGTCAGAGGGAAGAAAGAGTTGCTAAGAGAGAGCCCTCAAAAGTGGGAAGTGAGCAATGGGCTTGATTCTATTTACTGGGAGCCTGGACCTCCACAGATCCATACAGAACTGAGACAGTAACTCAAGTCTTAAGTTTGTCCTCCCACGAGTGTGGGTTAACTGCCTTGCCGGCTACAGTACCCCTAGATAGAAAAAAGGTGGCAAAATTCAAAAGATCAATGAGAGATCAGTTGGGAAGAAAAGGGTTAATATAGTAGTACTGAGATAGCTAACCTTTGAAGATCCATTTACTGGGTGGCCCTTGACTGGCTTCTGGGAATTTCGACTTCAGGAGAATTTCCATCATTCCCAGAACTGATAATGGTATAAACACTGTGATTTATAGTGAACATTTGTTTCTTTCTGGAAGTCTGGAATTTTGTTTTGTGCTATGCAGGGGGTGCTTTCTGGTTCTTAATAATAATAATAATAAAAAAATCCTAAAACTGGTTTGCTGAAGAAATTGAGTGCATCCTGTGTAATTCTGTTATCCAGTAAAATATAGTATCTACATGGCCTACTGGCCTGTCACTCCAAATTGTGTCTTTCTTTGGGAACAAAATGCTTAGCAGTTAAAAGTTTCTCTTCATGATGATTGGCTGAGACCAGCTAGATCCAAGATTCCTGCCCAAATGACCTCTGATACACCTCACACTATAGTGTAATCCAAGTTCTATGTTAAATGACGCATCCATCGACAGCCATGACATGCTATAAAAGAAACAAAAAAATGATGGCACCTGAATTTGAAGAAACATTTGTCTATTCTCAGAAAAAAATTTCCAGTCCTCCATTCTTGGGCTGCTGAATAAATTTGTCCTAATTGTGCTAAGCTTCAGTTTCGATTTTTCGATTTCATGATGCTGAAAAAAAAAGATTCTACTTTGGAGGGTCTTCCCTCTGCAAGGAAGGGACTAATGATTTGTTAATAATAATTTCACTGGACAAAAACTTGAAAAAGTGTGGCCAGTTTCCTCCATCACTCCACTGGTCTTTTCATTTTGTGATTTGTTTAAACAAAAATTAGTGATTGAACCCAGGGCCTGGAGCATGCTAGCCGAGTGCTCTACCACTGCACTTCATCTCCAGTCCTTCTTGTTTTGTTTTAATATTGAGGCAGGATGTCACCCAGTTGCCCAGGATGACAGAATTTGTGTCCTCCTGCCTTGGTTCTCCAAGTAGCTGGGGTCACAGGCATGCACCACTATCCTTAGCTTGGATGTATTTGCAGGGTCTCAAAGTTTTATTTTTTTTAAGATTTTCAATACTGCAGATTGAACTGTAGGCTTGGCACATGCTAGGGAAGTGCTCCTCCAATAAGTTGTAGCCCCAACTCTCCTTTTATGGTTTTCATTTGTACCCTCTAGTTGCAATAAATCATAGTCTTCCCTATAACAGTATATTGAGTCCGATGATTCTTCCTAATGAATCACTGAATCTGGAGGTAGTCTTAGGGATCTGCAGCACATCAGATCCTCCAAAACATTAGTGGAAACCCCAATCTCAGTGCTCCCCTTCACTCACCTTCATATTACAGAATATTCAACTCAGACTTGGCTGGGGAGAATTCACCCACGATATATTGTACAGGGAACCAGCAAACAGGTTTAATTAGTATAACTGAAGGAGAACAGAAGTAATGCAATTTTTATTTCTTTAATTGTGGAATTGTTTGGGCATATTTATTATGAACTAGTTTTTAAAATCTTGTATCTAAATGTAAGATTTTTATTGTGCTAAGGAGATTTAACATGCAATCTAGAAGGCTTCTGCACAGCAAGAACAATCACTAGAATGAAAAGACATTCAACAGGAAGGAAGAAAATATTTGCAATGCCATTCATCAGCTTTACTATTAATGGGCCACAACATCTGACACGCACAACTTAAAGGAGGAGAGGTTTAATTAGCTCATAGTTACAGAGGATTCAGTCTATGGTCGATTGTCTGCAAATTAGGACCATCCTGAAGAGCATGGTGGAACAAAATTACTTAGTTAATGGAAGCTTGGAAGTAGAGAAATAGTGCCAGAGAGAAAGGAGCAGGGATCAAGTATAGTACTCAAGGTCATACCTCCATGAGTCACCCAAACACACCTAGAAGTTTCCCCCACAAATCCCCTGGGAAGACCTCAAAGTCAGTCTAATTACAAGTCAGTTTTAACCACCACACAAGTAATCTATCTGATAAAGAATTTAATATCTAAAACATTTAAGGAACTCCTACAATTCAACAGCAAAACAAAACACAACTGTTAAAAAAAATGAACAAAAGATTTGAATATACATTCCAGCAGAAAAGACATACAGTTGGCTTACAGATGTATAGAAAAGAGCTCAAATCAGTAAGCATCTCATAAATAAACATGGAAACCACAGTAAAGGTACAGTGAGGTCAGGGGAATGAGAAAAATGAAAATCAAGATGTGTCATGTACAGGTACAAATTCTCAATGATGAATGTCATCATAATGTATGTATAAAATGTACCAATAAGCTCAATTAGAAAAACACAGTGAGATATCACCTCACACTTATTAGAATGGCTGTCACTGAAAGAACAAAAGGTTGGCGAAGTTGTAAAGAAAAGGGACCACCTGTATGCTATTGGTGGGAATGTAATTAGCTACAGGTGTTAGGGAAATGAATATGCAGATTCTTCAAAACTTTAAAAATAGAACTATTGTATATATGATTTGGTGATACCAATTCTCAGTATTTATACAAAACAATTGAAATTGTACTCTTATTTTTCTGGTACAGGGAATTGAACTCAGGACCTTCCACTTGCCAAGAAAGGGTGGCACCTCTTCAGAGAGACATTTCCTAACCTCCCAAGGTAAAGAAGGCTTTAGCCCACTGACAGATCACTCCATTTCACTGTAGCACTTATTTCAACCTGCTCTTCTGTCCATGGTTTGTTCACTTGTTTGGTAAGTACCTCCTCACTAGAGAATGTGTTTCTACTCCAACACAGAGCTGGTTCGATTGATCAGCATTTTATTCTCAGTGCTAAAACAATGTCTGGAAGACAAGCCAGGCATTCAATAACTGTTTTTGAATAAGTGAATAATTAAATCATTTGGGGGAAAAAAGCCACACTTTTGGAATTGCATTTAACAGCTTTCAAAAGATTGGCCCAGCTTGGCTTTTTTTTCCCTTCTGTTGCAATATTCACTAAATTTGCTCCCTGTTTCTTTTTGTACCAAATGCATAGGCATTTTTTTTATTCTCTCAGGTCCCCAAAGCAGCCAGACAGGTAGATTGAAGAAGCAGCACCATCCATCAGTGTCAGGTGCAGACTATTCTCTTGATTTGAAAGAGCAAGCGCTGTCATTTCAACGTCACCTCATCTCTTTGCATCTTAAAAGTTAGATTTCTACAAAAAGCGAGAGAGGTGATTGCTAAGGGTTGTACAGGGCCTACTGCAGGGTAGATGTCATTAAGATCCACTTCTTTACTTCTCCCATTCAATTGCTTCTGTGGAAGGCAGTGGATTTCTCTTGTCTTCTTCAATTTAGGTTTATTGAATTTCTGAGTTTCAGAATACTTTGTTTGTCAAATATCTTGGCAGATTACGCACTAACGGTGTACAGAGAGGAAACACGACATCAATAACAGCCGCACTACCCCCTCTTCTGACATACTCCCATCCCAGCCTCCTCTAATATTATACTATCTTTATTTTGATTTTATCACAATTGCATTTGTCTTCAAGATACAGCTTTCTTGTAATTCTCCCACAAGGAGACTATAGAAGTCTTTTTTTGGTAACCGTTGAGCTTACAGATACTTCTGTTTCTTCATCCCACATACTGCTCAAGGTCTTTCATTCCAATGGCTTGTGGACATTTACACTTGGAGGGTGAACCTTTAGTATGATGTGTCTAATACCTAATATATTCTTTCACTCTGAATCAGAAGCTAATTTCGGTTTTCTGCTTCTATATACTCACACACTATTCAAGTAATACATCTGGAATCACTTTACCTCAATTATCTATTCAATCTTCACAATAATTTATCATGAAACTATATGGAAATCTCTCGTGCACCCCTTCTTTGCCATTACCTCACTAGCCCACCCAGATTCACAGCACAGCAGCTCAGGCTGCCCAGACCTCCCAAAGTGAGGTCTCTCAAAGCGCGGTGGTCCAGTTACCCTTGCATCAGAGCCACTTGGGAAGCTTGTTAAAATGTCGATTCTCATACAGTACTTGCAACTTAACTAGAAAATTAGCATTTCTGAACATTGAGCCCGGAATTCTATATTTTAACGTTTCCCAACATAGATTCCAAACTACGTTTTAGTACTTCTGGGATTAACTTCTCTATCGTCATTCAAGTTACTTGATCTTCATCCATACATAGTTAACCTAGGGACATACCTTTATTTAAGGGCCAGCATTTTATCTCTAATATATTACACACTTTGAGGATTACATAAAGATCATAATTAATTTTATAGAAAAACAAATGAAGACCCTAGAGAATGTTTACCTGTATTAAGCTCACTGATAGATAAGTAGCTGGTTGATCTGAGATTAGATTTCATCTGTTCTGATTTCTCAGTCTAAAGTACTAACATAGTAGGTCTGACTGCTATCCTCTGAAAGATCTCTTTGCAAGTCTGACTCTTAAATCACACTTGGGAACTTCAATTTGGGAAATTTCCATCATTCCCAGGACTGATAAGAGTGGGTCATTCTGCCTAATCTTTAAAAGAACTACCTGGCTTAAAGTAAACCACCTGATTTCCTTTTGGTGATCTGGAATTTGGGGTCACGATGGGCGGAGAGTATCAATGTCACCAGCCTTATAAAAACTCTGGGTGCTGAGTGTCTTACAAGTTTCCTTTGTTGACAACATTTCACGTGTTTATTCATAGTTGATTACCAAAGGAATCAAGTATACCCTATGTGACTCCACTAGGGGAAGTTTTGGAAGTTTAAATCTGGTTTCTTCTGGACTTTTTAAATTGGGAAATTAAGCCAGGGCTTTTCACTTTGAGTTACATTCCTAAATACCACTACCACCTCTTCTTTCATTTTTTTTTTTTATTTTGAGGCAGGTTCTTACTATACTGCTACGTTGCCCAGGCTGAGCCCAAACCCTCTGGACCTGCTGACACACAAACCAATGCTCTCCACTGTTCTTCTTATGAACCAAATAGAAAAAGCAAAAAGGACAGCATGATTTAAATCCTGACTTCACTTCCAAGCTCCATTATTTCTCTGAGCCATGGCTTCCTCATCTATAAAACTGGGCCAAAAATATTTACTTTGTAAGAGTTTTACCAAAATTCAGAAGTAGTTACATAAGTCATCTATAGTAGGTGTGCTTAGGCAGTAACTATAATTTTCATTCAGTCTTCTGGATAAAACAAAATGGTCTGAATGAATTATATGGATCTAATTTTATGAATCCATATATTCAAGTACCAACGAAACTAATTATGCAGACTCTAAAAACCACAATTATGTTAGAACTTGTGGGTGAATTGTTTTCATTAGGATTCAGTTAGAACCCGTTTAAGGACTTGCAGTGAGAACTGAGTGAACAGGCCCAGAAAAAAGAATATTTATGCTCATCCTCAGCTTTCAGTCCATGCTTGGCAATTTGGGATCTTGCCCACTCTACCATTTTCTGGCCCTGACCTCATTCTGGTTTCCAATCTGCACTGCTGAACTCCTTCTTGGATGTTCAACTGTTCCTTCAACTGGAAATGTTTCCAACCACTAGTTCACACATAAATTAGCACAGGTACTGCACCTGATTCCATATGAAGGCTCCCCGTTGAAATTTTTCTGGCTTCATCCCTCAACCTGCTGTTGATATTTGCTTTTAAATAAACTGGTTCATTTTTGTAGAAATGCTATATGCAAAAGTATAATCCCAGTCAGTGATAGCATATTTTAAGCAAAAACTCATTGATTTTTATTTATTCCTTCTGTCCCTTCTATCCAGAAGATAGACTGCTTCTTAATATTGTCATTCTCACATATAAAATAACAAAATTAAGAGGCTTAAATATAAGTTATTTGAAATCACTTCGGCAAGTCAAATACGATGAATTCTTTAGTACACACTAAGTTGCCATAAAAAGCAGATAGCACTTACGAGGAGTTATTTATAATATACCATTTTCAGAAAGAAAATCATTGTCTTTTCTTTGAATGGGCAAAAAAAAAAATCTAATAAGGCTTTTTCCCTGGATTCTTAATGAGGCACATTGTAATGGTGACCATGAAGAGTTGAATGCCTATTTTCCATCTTTCACAGTAATATACTAGGTAGGAGCCTTTTGCCATCTCTCCTTTCATCTTGGTTAGGGTGAGCTGCTAGTACTTGCCAATGGGATGTGAACAGTAATAATTGTGCCACTTCCCAGCTAAGGTGGCTTTGAAGCAAGTATAACTTCTCCATGCTTTCTTCTCCTAGGTCCTGGGTGGATATTGACATCTATGGTGACATTAGAGGCCACATGTTGAAGATGGCAGAACCACTCTCAGCCAGAGTTCCTGAATGACTGCAGAACTAAAATAATCTGTCCTCTTGTACTGGAAGGAATATCTGCACTATATTAAAGCATTGATATTTAAGATTTTGTGTTACAGAAACTAGTATATTTTTAATTAGGTGGTTTCTCATGCTGTAATGATTAACTGAGTTAGAACAATACCTGAGATGTAATGAATGCTCAGTAAACTCTAGCTATTCATCTTATTACCTACTCTGGCATGAACTAGTAACTGAACAAGTCACTGAACAAGTCAATTTTCTTGGACCTCCATTTTCTTATGTCATGTTTGATAATTTCTGAGTTATTTGAAATTTTCTTTGTAGAAGCTCTCAAAAATTTGATAAGAAGGGCCAGAGATTTAGCTCAGTGGTTCCAGCACCTGCCTCGCAAACGCAAGGTCCTGAGTTCCATCCCCAGTGACCACATACAATGCTGGGCGTGGTGACTCATGCCCACCAGCAATCAATACCACATACCACAGTGCCGGGCGTGGTGGCTCACGCCTGTAATCCCAGCACTGGGGAGGCAGAGGCAGGAGGATTGCTGAGTTCGAGGCTTGCCTGGGCTACATAGTGAGCTCAGGGCCAGCCTGAACTACAAAGTGAGACCTTGTCTCAAAAAAAAAAAAAAATTGATAAGAAGAGGCTGGAAGATAAAAGAGAAGCATTCCAAACATCAGACAAAGATGGAAAATGGAGAGCACACGTAATTCTGAGAGGAAAACTGTTATTTAAAGCATGAATTCTAATGAGATCCGTAATACCAAAGAAACAAACAAACAAAGCATGCTTTGTTTTTGAAGTTTATCCATCGGATTCTGAAATAAACATGGGAGTAAAAAAGAGATTTACAAACCGAGCTGTGTCCGTGAGACTTTCATTCACACCCAAATGAATATCTTGAGTGGTAAGAAAGCATGGGTGTCCTCCCAGAAGTGCAAAGCCTACAATAAAGGAAAAGAAAAAAAGTATTTGAAAAAGAAAATCTAAAGTGCGAAATGAAATTATGAGGAATTGGCACAATCTCAACTGAATAGTAACAATCTTTACAGCTCTCCTGCCTCTCTAGTAGGGAATTCACAAAGCAAAATGAAGAATTGAGGAAAGTGGATGAAATTTTGTGTACATGAACTTGACTTTCTTTTGAAAGCTTGCCCATTTTTCCACCTTTTTGCACATGATGTGGCAATAATGAGACATTGTTTCCTTTTGGGAGTTATGCTTTGTTTTAATTCTTACACATATATAAAAAAGCATCCAGATAATGGTAAAATGAGCTATAATTACATGGGATATTATGGAATACAAAGGAGAATTAGAAAAAGGAACAAACTATTATAAATATGTTGAATGAAAGAAGCTAGACATTCATAAAAGTTTTAGTTTAGTAAAAACCAATCAAGTGGAAGAAATTAAAGTACTGGTGGCTCAAGAGACCCCATCTACTTGTTGGTATACACTGAATAAGTGCTATGGTGGTGCTGTCAGGCCTGAGGCATGCTGGCCTGGTTGGCCATTCCATAACCTTTTGGCCATGACCTCTTGTGGGACCAGTAAAGGAGAAAGTCCACAGAGACTCCATTTACTTGTGTGTGCACACTGAATAAGTGCAGTGGTGGTGCTGTGCTTTAGGCAAAGGGCTTTGGTACATGAATCTGCCCTGTCTGCCATATCAAAAAAGCACCCATGGAGGAGCAAAGAAATCCTGTATACTACAGCCGTTGGTGAGTTTGTGGAGTCAGTCCCTCTACAGGACCCAGAACTCTTGCAGAGTTCAAGCCTGCAGGTGTTCATTGAACTCAACTCAGGCATTATAGGCAGAACCTAGACTGAATCTCTGGGGGAGAATGGCTGTTGCCCTATGACTAATCGACTCCAACCTGTGTGCTTCTGCCCAGACTATGTAGAGGAGACAGAAGATCCATGCCTTGAAGGGTCCTTTTGAGGTGATGGGATTGTTCTGTTTAAGTACCTTCCAAGAGAGGGCCGGAACTGAGATTGCTTAAGTGTCATTACAGATCCAAGGTGAACAACCCAGGGAGTTGCCATCTCCTAAGGGTTTCAAATAGTAAGAAGAAAGGACTTGCAATAGACATTGCCCAGACAGCAGGCCAGGAATTAAAACAAAAATATTAGCAACAAAAAAAGAAAATAGAAATGAGAAAAGAATTTAAAACCCAGATAAAAAATTATCACCACAGGGAAATGTAGAGAAAACGGATGTAGAGCAACTGAAGCTCAATCACAAGGACTCTGAGCCAGTAACAAAAGAATATCTAGCAAAATAGAAATCAAAATAATTTCTGATAAAAACAGAAATACTGTCCATAGTGGAAGATATTATTAATAACACTAAAGAAGAGATCAGGAACATGCTAGACTCTCAGATTACAAAAGCAGTGGAACCTGGTAACCAGCTTCAAAGTTCTGGAAGATAAAAAAACCTCCAATGAAAATATGGGAAATAAGATGAATGAATGTGAAGACCAAATATCAAACATAGAAAATAGGATTGCAGCCAGTGAACAGGAAAGGAATAATTTATGAGAAATAGCAAGGAACCATGAGAGAAATCAACCCAGCAGCTGCTAGGTGATGCAAAGAAGAATAATATAAGGCTGATTGGAGTCAGTGAAGAAACAAGAGACAGTGCAAAAGATGTAAAAAACTGCTCACAGATATAATGGCAGAAAACTTTACAGGAAAAAGAAAAGAATTTGACATACAGATCAGTGCAGCACACGGGACTCCAAGTGAACATGATCTAAAAAATTCTACACCCAGCCATATAATATTCAAGATTCCAGACACCCAACAGAAGAACGAAATACTGAAAACAGTCACAGAAAAGAGACAAATCACATACAAAAGAAAGCCAATCAGAATCACAGGAGACTTCTCAATGCAAACATTCAAGTCAAGGAGAGCCTTGAGTGAAGTATTTCAAGCCCTAAAAGAAAACAACCTCCAACCTAGAATGAAGTATCCTGTAAAACTATTTTTCAAAATTGACAGGGAAATAAGATACTTTCATGATAAAAACACCTGAGAAACTTCACGAATATAAAACATGAACTTCAAAAAATTGTAAACAATATCCTAGAAAAAGATAATGAGTGTCACATCCCATGAGACCTAGCAGAGTGAACTTACTGTACAAGGCAAGAAACTGAATGGAAAGTGGGGGAAAGCAAAGAGTAAAAAAGAGTCAAGGACAGGAAAACATCATGACAGGGCTAAATTAGTACAAATCAGTCATAACCATTAATGTCAATGACCTCAATGTACCAATTAAAAGACACAGACTGGCAGAATGGATTAAGAAGCAAGATCAAACAATATGCTGTATACAAGAAAGACACCTAATTCAGAAAGAAGTCCATAGTCTGAAAGTAAAAGGGTGGAAACCAATTCACCAGTCAGAAAACCACAAAAAAGCAAGAGTGGCTATCTTTATTTGCAGACAAAGTAGATTTTAAACCAAAAGTAATTAACAGAGACAAAGAAGGACACTACATCCTTGTGCAAGAAATAATCCAAGAGGAAGAAATTACATACATAAATATTTATGCACCAGATTCTAGTGCACCCAACTATAATAAACAAATATTAAAGAACATGAAAGGCCAGAGAAGCACTAATACAATAGTAGTGGGAGAACTCAATTTCCCACTGTTACAAATATACAGCTCAACTAGACAAAAAAATCAATATTAAAATACTTGAACTGAACCAAACTTTTGAACAAATGGACTTAATAAATATCTACAGAGTATTTTACCCATAAAATCATAATATACATTCTTTTCAGGAGCACATTTATGTGAATGCAAAGTAACTGAAATTATTGCCTGTGTACTGTCAGACCATAATGCCTTGAAATTGGAGCGCACTAACAAAAATAATTCCAAGAACATCACAAACACATGGAAAGTGAACAGCGTGCTCCTGAGCAACTAATGGGTCACAAAATAAATTAAACAGTTTCTACAATTAAACGATAATGCCAGTACAACATACAGGAAGTTATGGGACACAGTGAAAGCAGTTGTATGAGGGAAATTCACAGCAGTGAATTCCCATACTAGGAAAACTGAGTGAGCTCAAACAAACAACTTAATGCTGATCTTCAAACTAGTACAATTAGAGGAGGAAGATAAACCCAAAGCTCATACAAGGGGGAAAATTATAAGGACCAGGGCAGAAATTAACGCAATGGAGACCAAGAGAATGATAAAAAAAATCAATGAATCAAAGAGTTAGCTTTTTGAAAGAATAAATAAAATTGACAAACTGTTAGCCAACCTTATCAAAAAAGGAAGGAATAGGCTCCAATCCATGCAATTGGGAATGAAAAGGGGAAATCACCACAGATCCAGCAGAAATTTAGAGAATAGTAAACAACTACTTTGAGAACCCATACTCCAATAAGATATAAAATACAGACAAATATGAACTTACAAAGTTGAATGAAGAAAATATAAAAATGCTTAAGACTTCAGTATCAATATATGAAATTGAAAATGCAATTAAAAATCTACCAACAAATTAAAGTCTGGGTCCTGATGGCTTTACTGCTGAATTCTACAGGACTTTTAGAGAAAAGCTAATGCCACTACTTCTCAAACTCTTTAAGGAAATCCAAAGGGAAGCAATATTCATAAACTGATTCTTGGAAGCAAGTATTATATTGATTCCAAAAGCAGAGAAAGACCCGACCAAAAAAGAGAACAACAGGCCAATCTCCCTAATGAAGACTGATGCAAAAATCCTTGATAAGGTACTGGAAAACAGAGTACAGAGAATCATCAAGAAGATCATACACCCTGCCCAAATTAGAGTCATCTCAGGGATGCAAGGATGGTTCAACATACGTAAATCAGTAAACATAATACACTATATTAACAGACTCAAAGATAAAAACCATATGGTCACATGAATAGATGCAGAAAAAGTGCTCAACAAAATCCAACACCTATTCATGCTAAAACCCTACAGAAAATTGGAATAGATGGTATTTATCTCAAAGTAATAAAAGCTGTTTGTGAGAAACCAACGGCCAGCAGTACACTAAATGGTCAAAAACTGAAACCTTTCATACTAAGATCAGCAGCAAGACTAAGGTGTCTACTATCACCACTGCTGTTCCATATAGTTCTAAAAACATTATGTGCAACAGTTAGATGAAAGAAAGAAATAAAGTGAATAAAGATAGGTAAAGAAGAAAAACTGTCACTATTTGCTGATGATATGATAGTCTAGGAGATCCTAAAAACTCAGCCAAAAGACTTATTCACCAGATTTAGTAATGTAGCTGGATACAAGGGCCACATTCAAAAATCAGTAGCCTTTGTGTACATGAAAATGGATTCACTGGAAGAGAAATCAAGAAATCCATTCCTTTCACAACAGCATCCAAAAAATGAAGTATCTGGGAATCAATCTAACAAAGGAAGTGAAAGACCTCTACTCTGAAAACTGCAGCATTCTGAAAAGGCAGATCAAATAGGATATCAGGAAATGGACAGACATCCCTTCTCCTGGGGAGGAAGAGCCAATATCATCAAAATGATCATAATGACAAAACTAGTATATGAAAATAATACAATCCCAATTGAAATCCTAACAGCATATTTCACAGAGCTTGAGAAAATAATCCAAAAATTCATCTGGAACTAGAAGAGACTTAATAGTAGCAAAAGCAATTCTAGACACCAAGGACATGGCAGGGGGTATAACAATCCCCAACTTGAAACTAAACTGCAAAGCCACTGTGATAAAGACAGAATGATACTAGCAGAAAAAAAAAGATCTGAGAATCAGTGGAACAGATTAGATCAAGAAACAATCCCAGATACACTAAGCCAACTCATCTTTGACAAAGGAGCCAAACACCCTCAATGGAGTACAGGTAGCCTCTTTCACAAATGGTGCTGGAAAAACTGGGTTTCAGTTTGCCAAAGATTAAAGCTAGGCCTATCTATTTCACCACGCACTAAACTAAAATCAAAGTAGATTAGAGACCTGAATATTAAAAAGAAACATCAAACCTGCTGGAAAGTAAGTTAGGTAGAATTCTTGGAGACATTGGCCTAAGTTAAGACTTTATGAAAAAAAAAAGTCAGCAACACTGGTCTAGCAGAAAGAATCAACAACTGGGATCTCACTTTATTAAAATGCTTCTACACAGCAAAAGAAACCACCAACAGATCAAAAAGACAAGTTACCATTTGGGAAAGACTTTTTTTTTTACCAGCTGTTTCTCAGACAAAGGACTACTATCTAGAGTATACAAAGAAATAAAAATATCAGCCCCCCCAAAAAAATTAAAGATGCAATTAAAAATAGGCATTTTTCATATGAAGATGTAAAGACAGCTAAGAAACATATAAAGAAATGTTCAACATAGCCAGTCATAGCAGAGATGCAGATGTACAACAGTGAGATTCCATCTCACTCCACAAAGAATGGCTGCTATCACATCATTAACCAACAACAGATGCTGGCGGGGTTGTGGGAAGAAATAAACCCTTCTTCACTATTGGTGAGAATGTAGACTGGTGAACCATTGTGGAGATCAGTGTGGGGATTCCTTAGAAAACTAGGATTAGAGATCCCATTTGACCCTGCTATTCCCCAATGGGTAAATACATGAAATACTTAAAAGTATCATACCACAGTGACCTATGTTTATACCAGGTCAATTTTTAGTTTATTATTAACTTTATTGGTACACTGTATATACACATCATGATCACACTTAATATTGGGAATTTGTACCAATATATGACACAATTTAATTTTCAGTTTTTCCCATTCCTCTACCCACCCCACAACACCCCACCCCCTAGATACATAAGCTTTGTTTTTCTTTTTGATTACCATCACATTTTTCTTTACCCCTCATTACTCACCCCTCCACCACATTTCCCTTTGATTATTTTCTATTTCATAATATCCATCATACATTCTAGAACTCATTAACATCTTAGTTTTCTCATACCAGAGAACAGATACAATATTTACACATCTGTGACATATTTATTTCACTTATGAGTATGTCCTGAAGGTACGTCTACTTGAGTATACATGACTCAAACTTATAATTCTTTAAGGCAGAGTAATTCCATTTTATAGAAAAACCACATCTTATTTATCCAGTTTCCAGTTGATGGGCATTTGGGTTGTTTCCAAGATTTAGCTATCTCAAACTAATAGCAGCTCAGTTTTTAGTAGCTAAATCTTGGTAACAGCCCAAATACTCATTAATGGGTAACTGGATAAAGATGGGTTTTTTTAATATATAAAAAGGAGAATTACTCAGACATAAAGACCGATAAATTTGAGTTATTTATACTCAAATGGATGTACTTTGATGACATACTCGTAAGTGAAAGAAATGACACAGACATGTAAATACTGTATTTTTTCTCTAGTATGAAAAACTGAAGGTGTAAATGAATGACAAAATGTATGATATGTCTTGTGAAATAGGAAGAAAATGTTCAAAAGCAAAAGGGAAAGGGTGTGTAGGGCAAAGTAAAGAGGGGGAAAAGAAATTTGATGTTAAAAATAAAAGGCAACAAAGCCTATGTATATAGGAGTTGTAGGGAAGGCAAAGGAATGGGAAAATGAGAATCAAGAAATGTCATGTACAGGTACAAATTCTTAATGTTGAATGTGATTTAACATCCATATAAAGTGTACCAATAAAATCAATCAAAAAATAAAATAAAATAGTGTTGGTTCTTGCAGAGAATGACTGACCTGGAAGGAGTACTGGGAAAATTTCTAGGGTAATAGGAATATTTCACATCTTCATAGAGTTTGTAGGGTTACATAGGTATACGTACTTATCAGCATTGATTGAAATGTACATCTAAGATCTGTTGATTTTACTGTATATAATTGAAACAATTTTGAATAAACTGGAAAATGGAGTAAACCTTTAAATGGTGGTTTCAACTCATTAAAAGCTGAAGGCACTCTATTATTTTCTATTGTTGCTTTCCTTTTTCATGAAGACAAAGCTAAGTACCACTAACATATTATGTTCACCACTTTGCAACTATCCTTGCCTTGTAAGATTATTCCAGATTCCTACACAGAAGTGTCTGACTCTTATTCCACCCTCACAGCATATCCCATGGGACTGAAGAGGATGAAAATGTTACAAGCCACAGTTAAACTCTGTGGGTGCAAACAGAGCTACTTTGTTGCATGCTCTTAGGCAAACTTGAGGTATACAGTGACTTTCAGTTTGAATTTTGTTATCTCATTTGAGATAGGGAAAATGGGGCAGAATTTCCAATATGTAATTAAAGTCAAATCACCCTAAATAGAAGACTTGTACAATTTTTCACAATTTATACTTTGCACAATTTTGCATTTTTGAATTTTCCCTCCATCTTGTAATATTTTTATTTTATTTTATTAAATTTACATTATTTTATTTTATGTTGTTGGTTTTGAGACAGGGTCTCGCTTTGTAGTTCAGGCTGGCCCTGAGCTCACTATGTAGCCTAGGCAAGCCTTGAACTCAGCAATCCTCCCGCCTCTGCCTCCCAAGTGCTGGGATTACAGGCTTGAGCCACCAAACCCGGCATTTTATTTTATTTTTTTGAGACATGGTCTTGCTTTGTAGTTCAGCCTGGCCCTGAGCTCACTATGTAGCCTAGGCAAGCCTTGAACTTAGCGATCTTCCTGCCTCTGCCCCACAAGTGCTGGGATTACAGGCATGAGCCACCACACCCAGCACTGTGGTATGTGGTATTGATTGCTGGTGGGCGTGAGTCACCACGCCCAACATAGTATGTGGTTACCGGGATCAAACTCAGGACCTTGCACTTGCAAGGCAGGCGCTGGAACCACTGAGCTAAATCTCCAGCCCAACACAGTAATCACCATTTGCTAATAGTATCTGCTTCTCATGAAGAAGGAGGAAATCCATTGCATGGTGCATTGGGGAATGAAGAGTTTTAGATCCACCAAGTGGAAATTGAATCTTGGCCTCATGAAACTCTCCACTTGTGTCTTAACATAACTTGAATAATGTCATGTGAATATAAGTTCATAGTAAATAATATGAAGAAGTCATTAGTTTTGGTAGGCAAAATAAAGATATTGTATCCTTTATTTGTTTTAAAAGATGAAAACTGATGTATTTTAAGATGAAATACCACTGTAATTTTAATCTACTTTAAAACAATATGAGAACAAAATAAATCCACAGATTAAGAAACCATGCACATACTAATGAGTGAAATAAATAAATCACAGGTAGGCAAATACCAGATCTTCTCTTTGATGAGCACCTATAGATGCAAATGAGCTCTAGAAAGTATGACAGCTTTTGTAGAATGGGAAATTTCCAAAGTAAATTTGGTGTGGGAATGTAATGAGGGGAAGGAATAAATATGATTCTGAAAGAAAATAAAAGAGCATGTATATAGGGGGTGGGGAGGCGGGGTGGGTAGGGATAAGGGTAAAAATGAGAATTAATTTGTGTCATACATTGGTGCAAATTCCCCAATGTTATGTGTGATTGTGAGATGTATATAAATTGTACCAATAAAGAATTCAATTTAAAAAATAAAAATAAAAAAAATAAAAAAAGAAACCATGCAATATGTTAACAATTATAATTTAATGTAAGGGGTACTACATATGCTAACTTTTCTAATTTTCTATTTATTTGAAAATTTTCAAAATGAAAAGTAAAAATAAAAGTCACAATAGTCCATAAACATATGAAATTAAATAATAATATCTATTTTAGACTTCGGAGTGGTTCCTGAAATATATCCAGACTAAATGGGTTTTAGCCAGAGACCATCATGTTCTGACCTTGCAATGACCATTCACAGAGCACCATCATGTGCTGGCAGTTTACAAGCAGTCTTCCACTGAATCCCTTGCTCTGACAAGATGGACTGGAAATGTTGTTGTAAGAATTTTATAGTCCAGCACACGGACAATCGAAGGAAATTGTGCAAGATTGTTTTTATACACCCTGCAGGGGAGCCAGTCCCTGTGGCAAGTCACACTGTAATCTACAGAGATAGGACAGTATAGTAGAACTAGACTTGGCGTTCTTCATCTGAAGTCCGAAAATCACCTTTGCTGATTGGATGTGCTAGTTGTCAGGTAGAATTAGTGAATGCAAAGTACCCAAATGGCCCTAGTTGCCATGGGTCCTATAATAAAGTCTGACTCTATTGATGATGTTTGGCAGTTGAAGCTTCCAAGCTCACTTTTCCACCTTTCCTGTCTGTCCTGCATCTGGATGAGTTAGGAAAGCATGAGCACTCCCTTCTTTGGCCAAATGCCACAAAGTCCCACATGTGCACAGAATCTTCACCCTAGCTTTATACCCACAATAAAACCTTGAACCAGTATCATTTCCTTACATTATGAAGCCACTTTTGGACCCACTTGAGAGCTGCCAAGCTCTCCCTAGAGACCCCCAATATGGGCTGCAGCAGCTCATAATTAGTCTAAACAAACAAAATGGGGGGGTGGTGCCTCTGAGAAGCAATTGCAATTGCAGTCACTGGTCAAAAGAAGCTTTGGATCTAAGTCAAAAAGTAGAAGCCAAGAATTTACTAGTCTATCACAACCTCAAATGGTGTAAGGGGTTCAGGGGACATCAGACATTCCACAAACCCACCAAGAGGCCCATTGCCAGGAGGACAGAAGGAGGGAGACCCACTCACCACCACCCATCTAGAAATGCCTGCTTTTGTCTGTTTCATTTTGTTATGCCAGATATTTTTGAACAATGAGTTGGTTTCTTTTGTTAATTTCTCAATCTCTATTTGGGAAAATAAAAGCAAACCTTATTTTGGTCATTCTTTTCCTCACAGACCCATACAAGCTTTCAAAGAAAGAGTAAAAATAGAATTGATTCACTGGGAATACGAAGAATCCGAGGGATCTTTCTGACAGAACTAAGGCATTCATTTACTTCTCCGGGCTTGGTTTTCATGGCTTCAGAATAGTATCACAATTTTTGTCTTGGCATCTTTGTAAAGATGATGAATTTGAAACAGCTGTGAAAGTACCAACTTCTATTTCACCTTGAAAGTGAAATGCCAGCACTAAATAATGAAAAGAACCATCTCTTAGAATGCCTTGTGCATTTCTCTGATGCTGTGTTTACTGATATTAATAAATGTATACTTCTATTGGTTCAGTTAATTTGCAAGAAAAGAATACAATCACTGGTAAACATACACGAGAATTTCCTGGGTTGTCATGGAAAAATGAACAAAAAGTGGATGAGAAATGGATGATCTACAACTACATCTAGTGACATGAATAAATACATCTCACAAGCATAATGCTCAGTGCAAGATGTCAGAAACAAAGGAGAACGTGCTGAATGATTCCATTATACACAGTTTGAAAATAGGGAAAACTAATCTGTGGTGTTAGAAACCAGAACAATCGATACTCTTGAATGGAGTAGTAGTTACTAAAAGGAAATATAAGATGTAGGGGTGCTTCTGGGTGTTATTAATATTCTATTTCTTTATCTTGGTGTTGCCCTAATGTATTTACTCTAAGAATTCCTTGAAATATGCATATACTTAGTAATTGGTACATTTGTCTATAGATGTTTTGCACCCTAATAAACATGTTACACAAACAACTGTTACTATTTAAGTTAAGCAGAGAAATTTATTCTGTTTGATCTAAGCAGAAGTACTGCTGGATCTGTGGATCTCAGGCTTGAGATGGAATCCTCAAGGTCTGTTCTGTGAGTATCACCAGGGTTGACACAACTCTGGGGCAGTAGTAGAAAATTAGTTGCATTTTCATTTTATTTTAAGCACCAAGGACAAAGGTTGTACTGATCGGAAAAATATACCAGAGGACAACTATGAAGTTGCACATATACACAGTGGAAATGCTCTGCTATGATTCTGAAGAGAAGGTACCGTGTCTATAAGCATTGAAGGCAGCAACACACTATGACTGATTCTCCTTCTACTAAGTTTGGTAGCATTCCCTGTGCAATTAGTCCACAGGTACTTATTGTGGATACTGACAAACACCCCTTGAACCATAAGTTTGTAAGGGATAATCATTTCTTTTCTTGTGTATTTCTTGTTATATTTTGCTATTTTGTGTAGGTCTTAGAACCCTTTTTCAGAGAAAAATAATCATTTTACAAAATGCTTATGGCCATTTTTAGAAATAATTTTACTGCAATAAAATGTGACCCTTGCAGGCCTCAATAGCTTCCAAGGCTGGGGTCTGTGTGTCCATAGGCCATGTCCTGAACCCACGTCAGCCTGTTTCTCTCAATGGTCTTGCTCTTCTAGAGATGTCATGAGGATTGAGATAATCCATATGACTCATGTAAAGCATTTGGCACAGGGTCTGGATCCAACAATTTGTTAAATCTTCACTCTTTTTTTTTTTTTTTTGAGACAGGGTCTTGCTTTGTAGTTCAGGCTGGCCCTCAGCTCACTATGTAGCCCAGGCAAACCTCGAACTCAGCAATCCTCCTGTCTCTGCCTCCTGAGTGCTGGGATTACAGGTGTGAGCCACCACGCCCGGCTTCACTCTTATTTTAATTGGTAGCTTGCCTATTATATCATTGTGAATGGTGAAATTGGTCAATTATACAGGGATGTTTTGATATCAGATATAATATGTGGGCAAAGGAAAGTGGTAGAAACACTAACAACTAAGAAAAATTCATTTAAAAATTTTAGAGTTGAGAAATTTCTATATACTAATCAATCCTTTTGAGAGCATCAATAAAAACACTTCTCTTCAATATTAGTGGTAAAATTTTAAAAAAATAAAATTCCATCCAACAGTAGAATATCAGTTTTGAAAGGGAGCAGAATTTGAGAATACCTGACTGATTTGTTCATTTTCCCTACTATCAGATGGATACCTGTGTGACCTTCTAGAAGTCAGTTTTAAAGAATATGCTCATCTGTTTTCTTCATAGGACCTTTACAGTAACATCTTGTATTTTTCACCTCTTCTTGCTTCCTTTTCTCAAGAAGCAAAAGGAGTATATTAATAAGAGTACTTGAGATTGGAATCTTGGTTCTATTCATATTAACTGAGTGAATTTGGCAGTCGCGTAATCTCCCCTGAACTTCATTTTTGTCATTTATTTGACAAACCTCAATATTGGTCATTATAATACAAGAATTGCATATAGTACAGCAGTCATTCTCTTCTAAGCCTTGGAAAGCTCTTATGATTGTAAGGTAGGATACGGTATTTGAGGAACTAACCAATATGTTTATGTTTGCATGACTTCCTTCTCAATTCTGTGTGATGTCCATTGAGTAGTTCCATTATTATGCAAAGGATGTCTGAGAGGCAGGTGAGGTGGCACATAGCTGTAATTTCAGCACTTGCATGGCTTAAGCATGAGAATTGCTGTGAATTTGTGGAAAACCGGGGCCACATAGTGAGTTCAAGTTCAGCCTGACCTATACAGTGAGACTGTGTCTCAAAAACAAAAATCCAATAATAAAGGCGGGTTGACAGAGCTAAAATGGAGAAAGAAAAAATGTGCATCCTATAAGTTTCAAAATTGACTTTTTGAAATGCACTGTAGAGATAACAGCTTGAGAAAAATGACAAAATTTGAGTTTGGAATAGACTACAATTCTAAGCACGAACAATAGATTTGGATGCATACATGGATAGTCAGAGCCAGCTTTTTCCCTTGTCTTTCTCACCTGGTCTTCAATACTGGGAACTTGAAAAGAATCAAGGGAACTAAAAAAGAAGCAAAAGAGATAGAAATTGATGAACCTTTGGCACTGAGTCTTGTGTACTCCTTAGACAGATTTCTTAAGGGTGGGGAGCATGATAGAAGCCTTAGACAAGTTCAAGGGACCTTCATTCTGAGAATACTATATGCATTTCTTGCTTTTAAGACAGAGCTCAAGGGAGGATACCTGTTTTAGGGCTCCTTGGCTCCCAGCGTGAGG
Source organism: Thryonomys swinderianus (assembly GCA_004025085.1). Classification (NCBI taxonomy): domain Eukaryota; kingdom Metazoa; phylum Chordata; class Mammalia; order Rodentia; family Thryonomyidae; genus Thryonomys; species Thryonomys swinderianus. The sequence goes on from PVIC010006428.1 coordinate 42,338, forward strand.
AAGGGACACTAGAGATGGCCTTGCAGTATCTCTGTGCCCAGTGTGGTTTGGGGAACTATTTAGAGGTCGAGGAACCAAGTCAAGAGATAGTTCAGACATGGAGATCAGAATGAAGAAAACCGTGCAGTAAATCAGAGCTAGACCACATTCAGTGAAAACACAGGAAGTCACGAATGACTTCAGGATAGACATTTGACAATGATGTTCTGCTAACCAAGGCCTAAATCCACATATCCCTAAATATTTTAATATTTAGACACCTCCAGGATTTTGCCTGTGAAGAAAAGAGGAGACCTAAAATTGATGAAGCAAACCCTGAGACAGCAAATGACTGCTTGTTGGGGTCAAAGTTTCCACCATCTAGCAGGATTGGGAAATATGAAAAAAAGTTCTTCATGTGTTGTAAAAACAAACTTTTTTTTGTGTGTGTGACAGGGTCTTGCTTTGTAGTTCAGGCTGGTCCTGAGCTCACTGTGTAGCCCAGGTAAACCTCAAACTCAGCAATCCTCCTGCCTCTGCCTCCCGAGTGCTGGGATTACAGGCGTGAGCCACCACGGCCGGCACTGTGGTATGTGGTATTGATTGCTGGTGGGTGTGAGTCACCATGCCCAGCATTGTATGTGGTTACCTGGGATAGAACTCAGGACCTTGCACTTCCAAGGCAGGCACCGGAACTAAATCTCCAGCTCCCAAAACATACATTTTTTACATGAGTTTGTGTCCTCAGATTTGGAGTCTTTCTACATTTTGCCCTGAATATGAATAGTCACATGGGGTTTCCACTTAAGTAGAACTTCCAGGAACTTGTGCAAACAAAGGTAATCTTTCTGCCCTCTCCCCACAACTTCAACACAGGAGTGAGATTTTCAGCTAACTCACCTGTCTCTGTAGACAATCTTGTTCGGGTGCTTCTTTTTTCAAAAATCATGCCTAAGGACTTCCCTTGTAGTAAAGGCAAATACTGAAAATCAGGGATAGAAGTACAAAAACTATAATTAAAATGCAAAGATATTTTATATACCAATATCAAGGATTATGTCTTAAAGTCTTTACTAAGAATTTCAAAATGTTGTTTTGTTTTGTTTTGTTTCTTTTTGTGGTACTGGAGATCAAACTCAGGCTCTTGTGCTTCTTGTGTGTGCTTCTTGTGCCCCAGCCTCCCCTTTTTTTAAAAAAAGTTTTTTGAGACAGTATTTCACTATGTAGTTCAGTGTGACCTTGAATTCACTATGTAGCCCAGGTTGGTTTCTAACTGGAGGAGACCCTCCTACCTCAGCCTCCTGAGTGCTGGGATTATGAGCATGTGCCATCACTCCTGGCTTTCTCCAAATATTCTATTAAAAGTGAACTTAGAGTATTTTTTCCATGTCCATTTAATATAGGGGCAACAAATAGTAACACCCACAGCTTATTGACTATGTATTTAGAGAATAGCACTAATTATTGTAGGTTCAGTCTGTGTACTTGTTCAAAGTATAATATTTCCTAATGGAATTATGTTACTTAGCTCCACTGAGATGCCAATTCAGTTTTCAGTGATCTCCAAGATGTTTCTGTCAGCCAAAAAGATGCTACTCTGTCACATCATGAAACACTAAGACTCCTACTGAGGTCAATGATGAGGCCTCACATTTTCAGCTATACATTCTTCCTGCATACTCATGGGAATACAAAGGCTTTGTTTCTGGAAGCTATTGGAAAACAATCTGGAGCATTTGAGTGTGGGGTGTGGCTTTTCCTCCTTCCTTTCTGTTGATGGACATCCTGATAGGATGAGTTTTTGAAACAAATAGCTTCCTGTCAGCTAACTTTCCTCATACCCAGAGAGTTAAAAGCAAAAGCCTAAGAACTAAAAAGTCTCTCTCATTTCATGTTGAACAGTAGTTGGGGGTCACTCTTGTCTTCAGGCTGCTCTAAGGAGTTTGAAAAGTCAGCCAACAAGATGAGGAAATTAAGGTTGGGTTGAACTTTCTCAACTTAACTCCAAAAAGCTTCTGAACAAGCTTGGAACACAAAATGCTTTCATAATTTATCACAATTTATAATGACACTGCTGCATTAATTAAACACATTTCAAACTAAGTGTTCAACATGCAGAATAATTCTTACAACTAAGCACTGTATCCCATTTCTTCCCCTAATTTCCTACCATTTATTTTTTCTGCTAATCACAATGCTCTTATAAAATTCCAGCATATCATTGTGAATTTTTAATATTGCCCCAATGATTATATATCTGTTATGGATCCAGAACCTAAGTTCATTGCTAAAAAAATATTATTCTTAGTTTTAGCTTGATAGGAAATTTAAAGAGAAAAGATAGGTCTAAAGATAAAATCTTTCTAGCCAAATGATTTCTTAAATTCTGATCTGGTTAATAATGAATTTCAGAATTCCATATGAAAGAAGTGCAATGATTTATCATAGAATAACTGATTTTTGTGCTTTTTATATGCCTGTACACTCAGTGATAATCAATTACTTTGACTGTGCGGTTTCATTACTTAGCTACTTTTTTGGAATTTTAATGTATTTTCTGTTCCTTTGCCTTTGGGAAAACTGCCTTTAAAAAGGTTGACTGGTATTAATGGAAGCCAAGAAAAAATTTACATACTTCTCCTTTCTGTTTTATTCTAAATTTCAGATCTGCTGATAGCCATAGCATGTACTGAATTTCTTCTCTTGTAAAGTCCTTTAGAGTCAAGAGGTCACGGCCCTTCAGCTGTACTTCATTTAGTAGTGGTTGTCCATGCCTACAATTAAAAAAAAAAAAACAGAAAAAGAGAAGGAAATATGTATTTTAGGAAAAAAAAATCTATGTTCTGTGGTGATCCATTGTTCTACAAACAAAACAGCAAATCACACATAGCTTTATGTGTCTTGCAAAGTTCTACACATTTAAACTGACACGGCTGTGATTTACATTTTAGATATCTAGTACTTTGGATGTGAAAGAAAAGAATTTGTAGCCAAGCTACTTCACTTCTCCTTGCACCAAAATTTCTCATCAACAAAATGAGTACAATAAATATTAGTATAGTTGTTATGAAGATGAAATGACTGAGTACATGCAATACAGGCTGTGTCTAGTGAGGGCATAGTGATGCACACCTGTAAACCCAGCACTTAGGAGGCTGAGGATCACCATGACTTCGAGGCCAGCCTTGGCCACACAGTGAGTTTGAGGCCATACAAGAACTACATACAAGACCATGTCTGGAAAAAAAATAAAAAATATAGGCTACATCTGACATATAATACACATTTGTAAAAGTTTAGCTATTATTTAAATCATTAGCATATACAAGCACAGTTTGTGATGTATGATAGAAAAATTACTTCAACTTTCCCCCCTACTTAATTTCAGAACTGCTCTTAGAGATTGTTTTCTTTTTTTATTCTTTTTTTACTTTTGGTACTAGGTGAAAATACAATGGACACTGTAGCTTTGCTAGTAACTTTAAAAAGCTTTTAAAAATCTGCTTATTTTAATATTACCTCAAGAGAAATAATGTAAAGTAATACGACACTAGTAATTTTTTTTAATTTAAGAAATTTGCTACAAGTTAACATCTTTTTTCTTCTAATTCACACTTGATTCAAAATGTCCTCCTCTATGGGAAGGCTTTGTAAGGGCTATGAGCTGTTTCTTCTTTCCTTGCCTTCGGTTCCTCCAAATGAGGCCAATGGAAGGTGAGGAGGGAAGAATCAACAGAAACTCTTATTCTGTTCTAGCCATCTAACATTAATGTAGGTGTCTAAGGCTGACTGTCTTGTCAGCTGCTTTTGGAGATCCTTTGGAGAATTCTATCATCATCAGAAATTACTGGATGTGAACAGTCATATTTCCTCTGGCCTTAAGTGGATATTCCAGTTGTTTTTCCCATGATCTTCTCACCCTCCTAGGAGATATCTTGGTCATGACCTGAAACAGCACCATACTTGATCACTTTCTAGGTCCATATTAGTTCAGGGAAAATCTCCCAGGTTCTTTGTCCTACAGAAACAGGTTTATCCTGATTTAGATTCCTCTTTTCTTGTGCTAACAGAGCATCTAACTATCCAGTACTTTTTACTTTAATTTCCTCAGGTATATGCCTGGTATCTGTTTACAATGTCCCCAAATCCTCCTATTGAAGATAGTGGTCCCATCAGAGCCACTTCTACACTAAGCTTGAAGTGAGGAAGGAATATCTACTTCTTGGAAGGTATGTCATGCACAAAGTAATACTCTCAAAAAATTTTCTTTTCTTCTCTTCTTGTTTTAACTCTTACTTTCTGAAAAGTTTTATTTTTCTAGTAGAATAACAATAAATGGATATATTTATATTTTGTTATGTTCCTATATATACATTTGTAATAATCAAATTAATGTAATTAGCATTTAATAACCTAAAATATTTATCTTTTTTGTGATGAGAGGATTTACAATCCTCTTTTAGCTATTTTTTTTTGAGACAGGGTCTCACTTTGTAGTTCAGGCTGGCCCTGAGCTCAGTATGTAGCCTAGGCAAGCCTCGAACTCAGCAATTCTCCTGTCTCTGCCTCCCAAGTGCTGGGATTACAGGGGTGAGCCACCACGCCTGGCTTCTTTTAGCTATTTTGATACATTTACTATCTTATTATCAAATACATCCACTGTGGTATTCAAAGAATGCCAGAACTTACATTTTTGTATCTAATAGTAACCTTTTACATGTTGAACAACACCTCTCTTTTCCCCATCCAAAATCTTTACCTCTAGCCCTAGTAACTACCACTCTACTCTCGATTTTTGAGCCATCAATTTTAGACACCACATGTAAGTAAGATAATATGGTATTTGTTTTTCCTGTGACTGGTTTACTTCATTTAACATAATATCCTCTAGGTTCATTCATGTTGTTCCTGGTATTCTTTTTACAGGGAAACAGTATTTCAGTGTGTGTATATATATATATATATATATATATATATATATATATATATATATATATATATATATATATTCTACAGTTTTTTTTGAGACAGGGTCTCGCTTTGTAGTTAAGGCTGGCTCTGAGCTCACTATGTAGCTCAGGCAAGCCTGGAACTCAGCAATCCTCCTGTCTCTGCCTCCAGAGTGCTGGGATTACAGGCGTGAGCCACCACACCCAGCACTGTGGTATGTGGTATTGATTGCTGGTGGGCGTGAGTCACCACGCCCAGCATTGTTGTATGTGGTTACCGGGGATCAAACTCAGGACCTTGCGCTTGCGAGACAGGCACCGGAACCACTGAGCTAACCCTCCGGCCCTACTCTACAGTTTTTTTAACCCATTCAACTGTTAATGAACACAATGTTGCTTCTGTACCTTGGCCAATTTGAATAATGTATGCCAAAGAGATTTCTGCATTTTCATTGTCAAAACTCCCAATCTCTAGCCCCTCTCTTAGTTTCTGCAACCCATTTTACAAGCTGGAGGTGATGACCAATGTGTTGAAAAATTGACTCTTGCAAGTAAGTCTCTTCTTAGAGGGATAGCCTCTCACTTGGATGTAAGAAGAGTCAGTATTAACCAGGCCTGGGCAGAAGCTAAAACACAAGGAGACCAATTTTAACATTCTGCTACACTGATTGAGTTGGCATTAATTGTAATTGGTCTATAAAGTGACACCATTTATTATTCACACTGTTATCTGTATTTAACAATAACAAGTATTGTCTACCACCCTAGCAAGAATGAATAGACAAACTGCAAATAATGAACAATTGATTGTAAATTGTGGTTTACTATATGTTTTAAACACTAATTTTACTGAGGATGGTATCTGTCACAAAATGGTCATGCTTAAATTCTAATTTAGGAAGAGACCATGTTTTTCTTGGGTTGTAGAGGAAATCATGTGTTGGGATTTATGTATGTGGTTGATTTTTGTTTTGTTTTGTTTTGTTTTGAAACAGGGTCTTGCTTTGTAGTTCAGGCTGGCCCTGAGCTTACTATGAAGCCCAGGCAAGCCTCAAACTCACAGCAATCCTCCTGCCTCTGCCTCCTGAATGCTGGGATTACAGGCGTGAGCCACCACGCCCAGCACTGTGGTGTGTGGTACTGATTGCTGGTGGACGCGAGTCACCGAGCCCGGTATTGTATGTGGTTACCAGGGATCGAACTCAGGACCTTGCACTTGCGAGGCAGGCTCTGGAACCACTGAGCTAAATCTCCGGCCCATGTGGTTGATTTTTGCAATGGTAACAAATTGTAGGTAGGAAAATCAGGAATTCAGTCAATTTGTTTTTGCTGCTTGATGCTAAAATAGCTTGCACAAATGAATATTTTGCTATTTGACTTTCTAGTTGATACATATACTGTGCAATTTTTGAACAAATTATTTTCAGAAAAAAATTGTATGAGATTTAGCCCTTTAGTGACTATGTTCCAGTAAGGAAAAGAACTTCCATAAAGGTTGAGAGTTAGTAGGTTGGTTGGCTAACCATTTGATTGTATGATTTAAGCCATTAATGATGTGTTCAATCATAAATACAAATTTATACTTCTGATTATATGTGAAACAAAATTTTGGTCAACACTATTGAAATTTGGACCATTAGCTGTAACATTAAAAAAATATGTGAATCATAAACTCTCCAAATGAGAATTTCTTTAAAGCAGTGGTCTTCAATTTTTAAAGTGTGTATCTCTGAGAAATTTTTGACTATACATCCATAATACATATTTACATAATCTATTTTACAGATCCCCAAAAGAAGGCTCCAGTTCACCTTGAAAATGCTTGAATCTTATCAGAGCCAAATTCATAGCCAATATTCTTATGTAGATTCACATTTCTTACCTAAATATTATGCCTCCAAAATTATCAAATGGATAACTATGATTGAGATCTTTTAGGCAGTTTTAAGTGGGTTAGGCTTTCAGAAGGGATAAAATGAAGAAATGTTCTACACTTTCCTTAGCCAGCTAATGTTTTTGTACATTTATGAAGTTACTTTGTAAATAGTTTGTTCTCCTTAATCAATTTTGATTAGATTTTGTAAACTGAAAAAAAACTTGAAAACTCTCTCGACTCCATGTTCTTCAGTAGTACATTATTTTATTCCTTAAGTCTTCCTGTAGTATTATTTTTAAAAGTGACAAGTACTTTTCTGGAAAACCCCATTTCCTATGTTTCAAGGAATTTGGGAAACATCTCCGTATCTGCTGAAGTCACATCAATTAACAATCGGAAAAGCAACTCATGGGCTAATTTGAGGCCTCAGTTTTTTGCCTAGAGTGAGCTCAAGCTTGAACTTCTGGTTATTTTTTCAGCCCACAAGAGTTGTATCTCAAAACTAGGGTACTGTGGAAGTCAAAATCCGCCTCCATTCTCAAACTCTGCTGGTATTATTATACACACTCCCTTCTGGATATTTGAGTACAGGTTTTGTTAAGAAGACTATCAGAGATCTTAGAATTGTGGTGTGCTTATTGTGTCCCACAGAAACAGATTTGGAAATGAAAATAATTCAAAGAAGTAAACTTTTCTCTCCAATTTCTGTGAAGAGAAGTAGGAAAAACAAGACAAATATCTTTTCTCCTTCAAAAGCTTTAGTTTCCGGGGCTGGAGGGTTAGCTCAGTGGTTCCGGCACCTGCCTCACAAGCGCAAGGTCCTGAGTTCGATCCCCCGTAACCACATATAATGCTGGGTGTGGAGACTCATGCCCACCAACAATCAATACCACATACCACAGTGCTGGGCGTGGTGGCTCACACCTGTAATCCCAGCACTCGGGAGGCAGAGACAGGAGGATTGCTGAGTTTGCAGCGGCTTGCCTGGGCTCTATAGTGAGTTCAGGGTCAGCCTGAACTACAAAGTGAGAACCTGTCTCAAAAAAAAAAAAAAAAAAAAGCTTTAGTTTTCACTTGTCATTACCAACACCTCTACCCCTAACTTCATTCCTGGTAGGAAAAAAAAAAAAGAAAAAATAGATGAAAGATGTATAATGTGTCTTTGAGTTGCCTGCATCTGTCCTTATACATTTCAAGAAGCAGCTAGCTTGGAGGTGGAGTTAAGTTTACATTTAAGGTAACGGTTAATGTTCTGCTATTGGTGCTGCATTGTGAGATATACCATTTTTTTTTCTCTCTCTCTCTCTACTTCCAAGAGATTAGAGTATAATGGTAGGTACAAAAACAGAAACATCCTACTTGAATCTGCTTGTTGAGAATTTTGATTTTCAAGTTTATTTAAACAGAAATTTTATTTCAAATTCTTTTCCTTGGCACAATTAATCAGGAGAGTCTCGACAACTCTAGACTCCAGAGAGCAGCCACTGATAATGTTGCCTACATTCTTGTTGCATGGAAATTTCACATCCAAAAAACACGGGCACATAAGCTCTCCTCACCAAAGTACCCTTGAGTCCTTTTGTGGTTTTGTTTATTTTGCAAAGTGTAAGAACACTTAACATAAAATCTATTCTCATAACAAATTTCAAAATGCACAATAGCATATAGTTAGCCATAGGTACTCTGCATATAGCAGGTCTCTAGAACTTATTCATCTTATATAAGTTCTAACTGAAATTTTATATCCATTGAACAATTTTGCTTATCCCCTAATCCCTAGCACTTGACAACCATTACTGTATTCCCTGATTCTGACTTTGACTTTTTTAAAGGCATCATATAAGTGAGATGATATAGCAATTTTTTTCTTTTAGTTTATTTTACCTGCCATAATGTCTTCTGACGTTTACTTTAAAAACAGTACAGGCAATTCTGGTTTTGTATGGTAGTAAGAAACTATAAAGGGCCATTGTATCTAAGATCATGGCCAGATGTGGTGGCTTACACCTGTAATCTCAGCACTCGGAAAGCAGAGGCAGGAGGAATGCTGTGAGTTCGAGGCCAGTCTGGGCTACATAATGAGTTCAGGGCCAGCCTGAACTACAAAGTGAGATCCTGTCTCAAAAAAACTTAAAAAAGCAAACAAACAAATAAATAAATAAATAAACACACAAATAAATAAATATATATATTTTTTGAGACAGGGTCTTGCTTTGTAGTTCAGGCCAGCCCTGAGCTCACTATGTAGCCCAGGCAAGCCTCGAACTCAGCAATCCTCCTGTCTCTGCCTCCCGAGTGCTGGGATGACAGGCGTGAGCCACCATGCCCGGCATAAATAAAAATATTTTAAATCATAGAAAGCACCTTTTGTTCTATGACTTTTAATAATTTTTGTCAAACTGTTACAAACTCTCTTACTATTTCAAGGTTGTAGGGCAGTGAAAAAATAGTAAACTAATGCATTTAGTTCACTAAGTTTAAAAAGAAATACTGAGAATTATACTGCTTTGTTTCTTTGTAAAAAGTCTCTTGAGAATAGTTTTAACCATGCTTGCCTTCTCAACATATCATTAACAATTTGGGGCAAGCATCTTTACTTCTTACATTTTGTCCTTTGCACTTCTAATGCCACATAATACCTCTTAAAATTCCTCTAGTATCAAGTGTTTTGTCACCTTGTCTGCATTTATGTCAGTAACTTTGTCTTTACCAAGTCCCTCTGGCTCTGTGTGTGTGTGTGTGTGTGTAACCTTTGTTATGGTTTAGAGCTGAATGTTCCCTCAGGGGCTTCTGGAAGGAGATTGGATCATAGGGACACTGTGCTCATCAGCAGACTGATCAACCCACTGAGGAGTTCGTACCCAAATGTGTTCATAGGAGTTGGGGCCTGGTTAGTGGTGGGTTTCTGGGGGGGGGGCATGACTGTTGAGAGCCCTTCTGAGGGCTCAGTGGTCTAATGATGTTGTGATGCTTAAGGCAAGACTACATCAGCACATAGTCCTTATGAACTCAGGATTATCTCTGCTCTCTGAGACATCTGGTACTCCTTATGCATGAACCCACTAAATAATGCCAAAGCTCAGGGTCTTTCATCTTTGCCGCCCAGAGCAGCACAGATCAGGCCCAAAGCTGAGCTTCTTCTCTCAGTCTTATTTCTGTTTTTTAATTTGCCTTGTGTTGGGCTCACAAGAGACTAGGATTTAACTGAAGAGGTTCTAGTTACGTCCCTCTTCCCTGTTCCCTACACATGACCTGGAAGAGCGCATCTCCCTCCCCAGTTCCTCTCTTTCACGTGCTGATTTCTAGCCACCATGACATGAACAGCTTCCTCAGCTGGGCCCTTCCACTTTGTCATTTCTGTCTTGGAGCCAGCTGATCATGGACTGAGAGCACAAACCAAAAGAAACCTTTCCTCCCTTAAGTTGTGCCTTTTGACTATTTTGTTCTAGTAATGTAAATAATTTTTTTTGAGACAGGGTCTTGCTTTGTAGTTCAAGTTGGCTCTGAGCTCACTATGTAGCCTAGGCAAGCCTTGAACTCAGCAATCCTCCTGTCTCTGCCTCCCAAGTGCTGGGATTACAGGCGTGAGCCACCATGGCTGGCAATTTTGTTCTAGTAATGAAGAAAGTAACTAAGACAACTTATGTACACTTAAAGTTCAATAATTTATTTCAGTATTACCATTTTTTATTTCTCTACTGTATTTCATGTCTGCCTGCAGCTGCCTCTTTTGATTATCCATTTTTTAAAAAGGTTCCTATTTATCATTGGCAGCAAAGGAGATGGCACAGCTATATTCCTTGTGGTCTATATGTGAACTGTGACCAATCACCATCAGACCTTCTTTATCCATAGTGCAGATGGAAGCCAGGGCCTCTCACAGACTGCGCAAGTACTCTGTCACTGAGTTACATTGCCAGCCCGCCCACAGACTTGGAAAGAAGTCATGTAATTAGTATCAAATCATGTTGTACTCCTGTCATTTACATATGATTTCTGAACCAAAGAGCTACCAATAAAGTGTCTCTTTGTAGACTGACTTACAATTAATGGTAACTAAAATTTGAACTGTGTTCTTAGAAGATTGGCTACTGAAATCCACACACATTGTGAACATGCAAAGGATCAGTTGCCTATACTCCCAATGGTTTCCCATCAGAGGACTCCTAATTTTATCATTTCTACTGTCCAGAACACTCTCCTCAGTTCTTGCTCTTTCTCTCTCTCTGTCTCTCTCTGTCTTTCTGTTTCTCTCTCTCTCTCTCCCCATATATATATATATATTTTTTTATATTTTATATTTTATATATATATATATTTTAATTTAATTTAATTTAGACTGTATATATATATATATGGCCTTAAATTATGGTGAGCCTCCTGTCTCAGCCTCTCAGGTACTAGGATTACAGGGTTTACATCAGCACACCCAGCCCTCCTCAGTTCTGAAGGCTACTTCTTTCCCTTACAGTGGGCTTTTAAATACCATCTGACATGAGATTCCTTCCCTAACTATACTACACAGTCATCATTTTAGCTTCATTTTGTTAATAACACTTGTCATGATTTTTAATATATATTTATGTTTCTGTTAATGTCACTTTTGTTACTTTCTGTTAATGTCTGTTAATGTAACTTTCTGTTAATGTCACTTTTAAACTTCTCATTGTATTACATGATCCATGATGCCAGAAACTGCTTGGGTTAGTCACCAGTTTATTCATACATACATACATACACACACACATATATGTATGTATATGCTACTGTAGTACCTGAGCTACAGTAGGGAATTCAATAAATATTTATATACATGGATGATTGGATAGGATATCTCTGGGATCAAGTAAATCAGTTCATATTACATTCAACAGATTTCTGGGAATTAATTTAGAGAGATAGTCACGATAGATTTTCAACATGTTGCCTAAGTTTGATGATACACAAAGAAATCAAGGGCTTCCAAAACAGAATTAATTTGAGGCAAGAGCAAGTGCGGGCTGTGGCCTAGGTTGGATGTAAGGTTTAAGAGTCATGGAGGAGGGCTGGAGATTTAGCTCAGTGGTTCCAGTGCCTGCCTAGCAAGCGCAAGATCCCTGGTTCCATCCTGGTAACCACATACAACAATACTGGGCGTGGTGGCTCATG
>PVIC010006429.1:0-54281 GCA_004025085.1 Thryonomys swinderianus
TCGCAAGCGTAAGGACCTGAGTTCGATCCCCAGTTACCACATATAATGCTGGGCGTGGTGGCTCACGCCTGTAATCCCAGCACTCAGGAGGCAGAGACGGGAGGATTGCTGAGTTCGCGGCGGCTTGCCTGGGCACCATAGTGAGCTCAGGGCCAGCCTGAACTACAAAGCAAGACCCTGTCTCCAAAAAGCAAAAAAATAAAAAATAAAAAAAAATAAAGCAGGGGATGCAGCTTAGTCCACAGGCCTTACTTAGGTGTGAAATACCCCAGTATTATGCAAACAGTATTAGCATAATGACTTAAGTTTTTTTTTCTGGCTATTAGATTTTAGACTCATTCATACCAAGTTATTATTGGGAATTTCTTTTCTGATCAATTTGTTTCTGACTCAGTGGGAGTAGTGTGGCAGTCCCCATTCTGACCCTTGGTTACTCCCAGCCAGATGTCAGGAGTGCATATGGAAAGGTTATGTGGAGTGGGGGAAGTGTTGTGGGTGAACACTTGATGGGTCAGAGAGGTTTGCAGCTGAGTGCTAGGGTAGAGGGGCACTGGGAAAGTGACTGTGCTACAGGGTGCACAGGACTTCTGGGAACAATCCACCTCACTGGCTTACTACACTCATCATTTACCCACAGACCAGCAGTGTTTGTTGAGTTCACTCAGATCAGAGCCTGACAAGATCCCCAGCTGCCTTGTGGGCACTGAAGTTTGAGGTGCCATCATCAATTCACAACCAGGCTGGCTGAGCCCATGGCTGTGCTCAGCAGCTGCTAGCGTGCAGGAACATTAGCTAGCTGCTAATGCGACTCGGGAGCAGAGCGGGATGGGCAGCCTCATTACCTTTATGCTTCTGCAGAGCCTTCTGGGTGGACTGCAGCACTGACTCGTGGAACTGATGTGCAAACTCTTCTGCCATGAAGGGCTCCCACGGCTTACTCTTCCCGTTGATGCTGTGGGACAATGGCACAGGAATGTCCTTGGGGGCAGAGCCCCGGATGTAATGAAGCATGCTCAGGCTCTTCTTGCCCCCAGGGGCCTCGCTCAGCCTGGCCTTCTCACTGCTGGTAGGAGCTGGCTCCTGGGCTCTCGATAGTTCCTGGGACCTGAGTACTTCTAGTCTCCCAGTCTCCACAGCTTTTGGGACATCAGACAAGGAGGCAGCAATACCCACAGGCTTGTCTATCTCCACAGAGGTGGGCTGTGTAGCTGGTTCTTTGAGAGATAGAAAGTGAGGAAACATTAAGAGCTGCACACTATTACTGCATTTTTTTTTCTTTTGGATACAGCATCTCACTTTGTAATTCAGTTGCTTTAAATTCAGTGCTCCTGCCTCAGCCTCCTGAGCGGTGGAGTTAAAGGTCTAAACTACCACACCCCAGCAAGGGCTGCAAATTAACGATGTCCAGCACTTGGACCCTAGCCTCTAAAACGTTACATTTAACAAAGACCTAGTACAAAGAACCAACCCGTGGGGTCATGAACCATTGTGCACATGGGTAGGGTCTGCAGAGATAGTAGCGTTTTTTAGTAGCAAGTCCATCGTGGAATGTTGCCCTCCGAGGGCATCTGAGAAGAGAACAGACGCAAGAAGCAGGTTGCTTCCAGTCACCAAAAGGGAAGAGATGATTTTTAGCCCAACTGGCTGTGAAAGCACACAAGAAACCAAGCTAAGGAGGATGGACCGGAAGGATTCCCTGCTTTCTTCAGCAGGCCAGAGAGGTGCAATCAGACGTGAGGAGAGGTGAAAGCAGGTGCTGGCAAAGCCAGGAAGGTAGAAAGAGTGACAGCCTGGACAGGGAGAGGTGGGTTGAGCAGGCTGGGTTGAAGATTGTCGTCCTGCCTGGGGTCGCACTTCGGGGGGCAGGTCTCCATCCACTGGCTTTGGAACAAGACTGAGGGGTCGATGGCTAAGACCTTGCAGACCACCAGACAGCCCTGTAGAAGCTGGCCCTCCCAAGGAGCAGCACGACTGCATGTGAACTGTGAGAGGGATGGAGAAAAACGTTGCTTCCAGCAGGTCAGGTGCATGATGAAGAACTTGAGTGCCACCTCTGACCCTGGGCACTGGTGAGTGGGGCTGTCCTTCCCTTACCGCTCAGGGAGATGGCAGGACTGTCCCTCGGAGAGTTTGTCAACGAATCTGCCACTGTTGCTGACAGTGTCCTCTGCTTCGCAGCACGCAGCATTTCAACAAGTCTCTCATTGTCTGTGAGAAAAGCAGCCTGAGGTTAACGAGGCAGAGCACCATCGCCAAGAGGGAGGGTGGGAGTCCGGCCTGCCACGACTGGCAGGTGCAAGCCTGTTAGAGGAATAAAAAGCAAGTGCCTATGGGCCAGGCATTGATGACAAAAAGTCTTGCGCTAAAGCAAGACTGGCGGCCTCTCAGCTTCCACCACATGTGCCATATGTGTTCCAAACGGCTGTGCGTGCAGGGCTCTGGGAGCAACTGATGCCTGTGGTCTTTCTGGAGACTTTGATGAGTTCTTATTTATGAGACAAGAAGGTGATCCCACACAAGGAGACGCCCTGTGACTGCAGGCCTCCAGAGTACATTGCCACTGCCTGCTACTATTCCTGGTGCTCCAACACAGACCCCAGCATGTTCCATGCTGTGGATTCCTGTTTCAGTTATGCTTCTTGCCAACCCTGAAACTGAAGAGGCCACAGTGCCGACGGCTTTTAGGAAATTCAGTCAGGTGAAAAGATGGTTCATGCAAAGAAAAAAAAAACAAACCCCAAAACATAGGCCCATTTTTCAGGGATCTCTACTGGCAGTCAACCTGCCACAACTCTTACAGGGAAAGCAAAGACTCCGATGTGCCGGTTAAGTGGAAAAGCTGCTGCCATTCCCCAATAAACATGTTGGGGCAACTTTAGTCCTTTGACTTTCTTCCAGAGAGGATGCCAAGTGTCTGCAAGGGGACTGATACACGCAGGGAACATGGCCAGGAACGTCATTGTCTCGGCACCAAGCCAGTACGTCAGGGAGACCAAAGCTGTGGAGGCTCTAAGAAGGTGCCAGGCCACACCATGCCTGCTGTGCAGTAGATCCCAGCCTGGAGGATCTACAGGCAGATCTGGGAGCATCTTCCAGCAGTAAGTCACCTGTTCCATGTGCTCATCATGCCTGATGGTGACAAGCCATCCTGCACTACCACCCTTAGGCTTCCTGCCATAGAACACAAAGCCCAGCAGATGTGTTGAGGACCACCCAGAGTTAAAGCATGCAGCATGCAAACCTAGAACCCAAAGGAGGGATGTGCCTCCCTCACAGGTATACCCGCCAGCACACTGCTCAAGGACCCAATTTTTCAGGTGCAAGCTAGACAGTGATCAGGCCAGCTGTCAGCTTGGGACAGGCTGCACATGCAGCAGGACCATACAGTCTTCATGGCCACACAAGACGTAAGAGAAGATGGAGTCTGAACACATGTTGGGGACAAAGGCAAAGCATGACAGGTGTACATGTAGGGCAGGTCTGTGTGCAGAGGCACACATCTCACCGGACAGGCTGGGTGAATCCATACCTTTCCTTTTCTCCGCACTGATGTGGGTCAGGTTGAAGATGGTCAGGAACTTCCTCTTCTCCTCAAAGTTGGGACTGTTGTTCATCTCATCAGGGCTGTAGCGGGTGGACAGTGCCAGTCTTGGCGAAGGCATCTGCCTCTTACTCTGAACTGCTGGTGGGGACGGGCTTCTCTCCTTCAGCATCCGCCGGCGCTTCCTCCGCTTCTGGGCCACCAGCTCCTCCTTCTGCTGTTGGGTGGTCAAGCCAAAAAGTTGCAAAAACTCTAGCTTCTAGATTGGGAAAGAAAACAAATGAGTTTGAAACCACTGGCAGTGGTATGCTTTCATTGTCCTGGAAGTCCCCTCCTGGGGTCCTTGAAGTCTGCAATGGCTGACTCTGTCCAGGAGAATGTACAGTGGGGAGTGAAAGCCAAGGCAGGCCTGACTGGGAACCAACAGCCCAGCCCAGAGCATGCTCTCAAGGTGTGGGGCTTAATACCTCAGAAGATGTGTCCAGTTTGAGGGGTGGCTGCTCAGCCACACAGCGCAGATGGGCCCTGACTTCCTCCTCGTCGCTCTCATCGTAAGAATCATCAAGGTCATAGTAGTATCCTGATGGCAAAAGTGGTTGCACTCAGTCAGGCAGGGAGCCTGGGTTCTCTGGCCAGTGTGTACCTGGGCACAGGCATGAGATAGCCAGCCGTTGGGCCAAGCCTGCTTGGTGGTTCTTTTCAACCCAGCAGGACTCCAGTATCAGTCCTAGGTCGACAATGTCTGTCTTTGCTGAACCAGGTGGCTTGGGATTCCCCAGGCTGATGGGGACCCTACCAGTAGGGGACCATCCATTGTCACACTGTATCCACGACAACTTGATACTTTCTGGACATGTGGTCCCAGGAAGGGACAGCAGAGGACAATAGCAGGGCCCTTGCTTCCTGAGCTCAAGACCACTACCCACCTTTTTTCTTTTTTGAGACAGGATCTCGCTTGGTAGTTCAGATTGGCCCTGGGCTCACTATGTAGCCCAGGCTATCCTCAAACTCACAGCAGTCCTCCTGCCCCTGCCTCTGCCTCCCAAGTACTGGGATTACAGGCTACCACACCTGGCATTGTGGTATGTGGTACTGGGGATCAAACTCGGAACCTTGTGTTTGCGAGACAGACACTGGAACCACTAAGTAAATCCCCGGGCCACACCCTTTTTCTAGGCAAATAGAGGAGAAAAATCCAAGTTGGGCTCCAAATCCTGCCTAGATTAGCAACCCTAGCAACACAGAAAGATTCTACTGTACCTCAGCTTAGGTCAGGAGGAGCCAAGTCAACACCAGAGAGGACCAAGGTGTCTTTGCTAGGTGAAAATGAGCCCTTCTACCTTTTTTTTTTTTTTTTGAGACAGGGTCTCGCTTTGTAGTTCAGGCTGGCCCTGAGCTCACTATGTAGCCCAGGCAAGCCTGGAACTCAGCAATCCTCCTGCTTCTGCCTCCCGAGTGCTGGGATTACAGGTGTGAGCCACCACGCCCGGCTGAGCCCTTCTACCTTCTGATTGCAGTGGGGCTACAGAGAGACAGCCTTGCACATGCCCCGGTTCCCCTGAGTTTCCTTAGCAAGAATAGGAAGGTACCTGACTCCTGGTCTGGCCCAGGCTGTGCCAACTGTGCCCCTTCACTCCCTGGCCATCTGCCTATAGTTGACACCATGGCTCAGGCCTGCCTCACTGCCGGCCAGCTCCCTTGTTAATGGTACACTAAATATTTAAAACCACTTATTAGGCACCATTCATCACTTACTAATCATGTGTGTCTGCAGCACCATCTACAGGCAGGCTCTGATTTGTCTTTCTGGGACTATATGCATCCTGGTAGGATGGGGGTGGAGTGGGACACAGGGTCTTTGTCCCTGCAGAGGTATACAGAACCCTGTGAACTTACTACCAAGGAGCCTGTTAAAGCCTGCACTCTCCCATACTCTTCCCTGAGGTGGGAGGAAAAGGAGTGACAGCCAGCACCAGGGTCCCTTATGCTGCTACAACCCCCTCCCAGGAGAATCAGGGTCACCCAGGGGGACCAGACCTTTCTCTTGGGCCTCACGCCGCCTACGCTCTTCCAGGTCCAATTTGCTGACCAGCCTCCGGCGCTGCTGCAGGACCTCATCATAGATGTAAGAAGGGTCAGGACCTCGGGCTCCTGCGGGGTGCCGGTAAGGTGAGCCAGGTTTTAGGGGCCCACTGAGCTCCCCAAAGGAGGCTGCTTGAGGGAGGGAGACCCGCTGCTGGCCCAGGAGGCTCTGTGTAGACTTCTCAAGCTCAGCAAGGAAGGGCCCAGGTCCATGGGGAAAGGCCTGGGACTCCAGGCTTCCTGCCTCCCGTGCAGGTGGCTGGTACTTGTCCAGGGGGGTGGCTTCACGTTTCCGGGGCTCCTCTGTCTTCTCTGGGCAGTAGACACGCTCCACCTTTACTAGTGGGACGGCAGCCTGACGGCTGGGCTCAAATGCAGCTGGGTGGCTGTGCAGTGTGTGGCTCTCAGCCCGCCTCGTCTCCAGGGTGTTATCCATCAGAGACACTGGGTTCCAGAGGGCTGTAGGCACCGCATGGTGCTGTGGCTTGGGAGAGATGAGAGGCGGGGGCCCGCCAAAGTGCTGTGGTGTCTCACGGCTGCTCTGCTCAAGCCGGGTTGCTCCTGGCCTGTGGAAAAAGCAGATTAGCCACAGACTTGCCAGGTACCCAGGACCTTTCCAGGGTGCCTGCTGGCCTAATGCAGAGAGTTGTGGCTGGAGGAACAGGGAAGGGCCGGCCATGTTTCTGAACCGAGCCCTCACCTCTGGGGGACAGCTGGTGGCCAGAGCTAAGCTGCTGGTGAAGCTGTACAGCCCCCTCAGACTAGGCTCCACTTGCCTGCTCACCCAGATCCCGTAAGGACAAGTAGGTACCCAGTTTGTGTCCCTTGCTGGAGGGGTAGTCCTGCCAGCAATCCTTCCTCCATGGGGCTGGTAGTGGATAGCCAGGCACTGACCTCACAAGGGCCACAACTCCTCTCCCCACTGTCCTTAGGGATCAACCCACAGGGAGACCCACAAACAGGTCAGTCCCTGACAGAAGCCCAGTGACCAGAGTAACAGCTACACACGAAGGCCTTAAAGAGTCCAAGAGGGAGGCACTCGGGATCTAACCAGAGACTCCCTGGAGAAACTGCCTCAGCCCTGTACCACACAGACTTCCTCAAACCATCTAAAACAAAAGGCAGCTCCCAAAGGATTATTTTAGGTGTTTCACCACAGCTGTTTTCTGAGGTAGCTGTATAGGACTTTTGGACCCATAATGCCGAGTGGTCCAAGCAGGTCCACAGGAAAAGACAGGCCTGGCATGTCACAAGTGTCAAGGCCCTCCTCTATGCCTGGCTAGGCACCATTCACACTGCCTCACAGGTTGCATTGAGCCACTGCAGACTTCAGAGCCGGGAGCCCAGCTCCACAAGCAGCAGAGCACAACGGGAACAACCCCGGAAACTGTCCTTAGGTAAACAGCAGAGGAATAAAACTGTCAGCAGAACAAATGCTTCACGCGCCAGAGCCAAGCAGTGCATAGCTTTCCAGCCGAGAACACAAGGACCCTGTCAGCATGTCACATTCCCAATGTGTATGGCTGCGTGTGCAGCCAGGCACACGGGGCAGATCCTGACACCCACATGGGCTCCTGGGCAGCTGGAGGAAGACTCCTGAGTTGCTGGCTGGGCACCAGCTGCCCTCTCAGTGCTCTGCCCAAGAGGGCTCAGCAAAGTGCAGAGGACCCCACTCCAGCTGTGCTGGACAGCTAGCAGGCCAGGGTTTGCTCCCTTGCAGACACACCCAGCTAGCTCCATTATCCCCTCATGGTCCTATTCAATAAGGAGGAAGGAGGCAGGCCATATGTCCCAGACACCTGGACTGCCCAGGATGGATAGCACAACGAGGACTGTGAAGAAGGGCAAAATCTTCCTGCCGTAACCTGAGGAAAATCAAGGCCCAGAGAACAAGAGGGCCTTCAGAAGAACAGGGATGGTGTGGAAGAGCACTGTTCCAGGGAGGGATGCCAAGGCTGGGACAGAAGGCTACAAGGGCAGTGTTAGGAGCTGGGGTTCAGGGAACAAGCACAGGCCTCCCAGACCTTATCTATACCAAGCCTAAAACACAGGTGTCATTTTTTTTACTAGTAGTATTTTTCTGAGTCAGGGTGTCTCTATAGTCCAAGCTGGTTTGAATTCAACGCAATCATTCTACCTCAGCCTCCCAAGTGCTGGGAGGTGGTGTGCACTACTATACCCAGCTTGTTTATTTAAAAAGCAGCAAGAAGGCCAGGGATTTTAGCTCAGTGGTTCTGGTGTCTTCCACACAAGCATAAGGTCCCAACTTCAATCCTGGCAACCATACACCACAATGCTGGGTAGGGGGGTGGCTCATGCCTGTTATCTCAGCACTTGGGAGGCAGAGGCAGGAGGACTGCTGTAAGTTCAAGGCTTGCCTGGGCTACATAGTGAGCCCGAGGCCAGCCTGAACTACAAAGTGAGACCCTGTCTCAAAAAAAAAAAAAGAGGGAAGCGCTGGGGATTTAGCTCAAGTGGTACCATGCCAACCTTGGATGCACAAGGGCCCAAGTTCAATCTCTGGTACCACAAAAAAATAAAAATGAAAAAAGGGCTGGAGACGTAGCTCAGTGGTTCCAGCACCTGCCTAGCAAGCGCAAGGTCCCTGGTTGGATCCCCAGTAACCACATACAAGCCTTCCAGCCTCTACCTCCAGGCACAACAAGCAACCTGCTTGGGACTGCCTGGCAGTGAGGAAGGAGCCCTGGATCGGGGCACTCTGCTGTGAACAGGGTCTCTAGGCTTCCTCACAGGCAAGTCAGATGTGAGTCAGGGAAGACACTGAGCAGGGGGTTGGGTCCATAGCAAGAGCCTTCCCAGGGGTCCTCAGTGGGGTGTGGAGGACACATGGCCCTAACCCTAGGCCCTACCTGCTGCTCTCTGGCCTGTGCTCCGCCTCTGTGGGCACTGGGGGCCGGCCCATATCCAGGTGCTGCTCCAGCACTTGCTGTCGGAACTCCGACACCTGGGACTGCCGGTCCTCTTTTTCCTGCCGCAGCCGCCGCTGCCGTGCCAGCCACTTCTCCTCCTCGTTGGTTCGCTGCATCAGTAGGCTCGCGGCAGCACTGCTGGCTGGCAGGGAGAAGATGCCGTGGTTGGAGATGAGGTTGGGTATGGTGTGATGTGGCGCAGGCACTGGGTGTAAAGGGTGCTGCATGGGCTTGGGTGCCTGCAGGCCCACATCCTTCAGCTTCTCTGTGGGGAGAAACATAGTCACTGCAGGATCCTGAGCCTGCCATGTCCTTCTATGCTTCCCGGAAGCAGCTGCCCTTCACAGGCCCTAGCACAGCCAGAACCAAGGGGATAGCCCAGGAACACCTCTCCCCAAGAGGGAAATAAGTCTTCTGGCTGATTGGGGCTGGTCTGTACCTGTGAGCATATTTCTGTTTTAGGAATCAAAGTAGCCTAGCTAGTTGTTACATACAGCGTATTTAGCTGATTTATTTTGCCTATATACTTATTTAGCTTAAGTCCCAAGGGACCTTTTATTTAGACTGGTTAACTTTATGAAACTAAAACAAACTTTCAAAGACATGAACTAGGCTGTGTGTAGAGTGCACTTGGGAGGCTGAGGCAGGAGGATCATGATGAGTTGGAAGGCTGCCCACACTACACAGCTGGCTCAGCCCTCAGGTACCTGCTCGGGTTGGGGTCAGCTGCTCTGAGGGCTTGACTCGCTCTTCCGTGGTGTGGCCACGCAGCCCATGCAGCTCAGCCACTGGCAGGAAGGGAGGCTCAAGCGCCTTGACGGCCAGCAGCTCCTTCTCCCGGGCCCGCTGCTCCCGCTGGCGCTCCAGCTCCCGCTCCCGCTCCCGCTCCTTCTCCCGCTCGCGCTCCAGCTCCTTCTCCCGCTCACGCTCCTTCTCCCGTTCCCGTTCTCGCTCCTTCTCCCGCTCACGGTCAGCCTCACGCTCTCGTTCCCGCTCACGCTCCCGCCGCAGCTCCTCATCTATCTGCAGCCTGTGGGTGAATAGGGCACACTCAGGTCCTCCACAAGAACAGGGCAGGCCACTAGAGGTACCCACCAAAAGGTGGCACCCGGCCTGATGCCCCTGTGGTTGGGGATGGCATAAACCAGACTCCTCTGTCCTCTACCTACCAAGCAGCCGACACTATCCAAAGTTATGGGCAGAACCCCAGGCACAGCCTGGCAGAGCTACCCAGCCAGATCCTGTTTAAGATCTTGGGGCACTGCTGTCCCACTTCACAGGTAAACAAACCAAGGACAGGACCAGTGGAGGAGCTCACTAGCCAGAAATAGCTGTCCATTCCTTCTCCCAGCACCTTCCAAGGACTGGGAGGGCAAAGGGCCCTTCATTCAGCCCGGGGACATGCTCACCTCTCTGCGCTGAGCCCCGATATGCGCTCCGAGTGCAGTGCAGCCAGTGACGAGTGTGACAGCTCTGGGGGGTAGCGGACGCCAGAGAGGTGGAGGTGCATGGCTGAAGGGTGCAGTGGAGGCAGGGAGCCAGGTGTGGGGATGGGGTAGAACGGCGACCTCAGGGCAGACAGACAGTAAGAGTCATCCATCCTGTACGAGAAGACGGGACTGGTGGGCGCCAAAGTCACACACAAAGAAAATGTGAGGTCACCTAGCATGTACAAAGTCCTGCTTCAACCCCAGACCACACACACAGAAAGGGGCAAACCCAGCCTGGTCAACAGTGTGATGTCCATCTGCCTGAGCAGATGTTCAGTGTGGCAAAACGCAGGTGCTAACACTCTGGGACCTGCCTACCACTTCCCTGGGCTCTGCCAAGTTGTGCTGGAGGCCCTCCTGGGGCAGGCCATCAGGCTAGGCTGAAGAGCCATCCGTCTTGTGGCTACAGGCCCCTTGGGTAGGATTCAGGGAGTTCCACATTGAGCAAGGAGAGTATATGACTCAAGGCAGCACCATGGTCACACTGCAAGAAGCCCTACACTGGGGACGGTGGTGGCCCAGCTCTACCTGTGGGTTTGGCCCAGGTCCCATCCCATGTCTGGCAAGGGAGACGAACTCACCTGAAGGCTGGGTGTGGGAAGGGGTGTGGGGCCAGGTAGCTGGGGTGGTAGTAGGCAGCAGCAGTGGCCGGGTCCAGGCTGAGCGGGGGCAAGGAGGACATGCGCAGGTCTTCTGCGGTGTGGTAGGGCCGGAAGCTTCTCAGGTAGTCCTCAGTCACCGTGCTGGGAGGCACCACATGGTGCACAGGCCGCTGGAGGCTACAGGTCAGGACAGCACCCGGGCAAGGGGACAGTGAGCAGAGAGCCTATTCCAGACCAGGAAATAGGATCACCTCCCACGCTCCCCCTGAAGACCACTGGGAGGCCCCCCTGCTGCTTCCCTTCAGCACAGGTCCTGCCTCTTGCTAATGAGGTGAGGCCCAGGCAGGAGGCCCAGGACAGCAGGCCAAGGCAGCTTTCTGTCCCTCCAGTCTACGTGGGCCCCAAGTCCTCACCAGAGGGAATAGCTGCTACCCATAGCCTAGAGGGCTTGAGGGCCCCATGACCAAAGGACAGGTTTAAGTGGTGTTGGAACAAGAGACAGTCTCTCCATGTGAAGTCAGTGGTAGACATAAGCCAGGCCAGAGCCTGGGGCAAAGCTGGCCACAGAAGTCAGCCATCTGGTGGCTCAGCTTGGGTCAGGGACTCTGGGATGGCACCCTTTCCAGCCCCAGCTGGGGCACTTACTTGAGTGGTGGAAAGCGGGAATCCTGCATGACTGAGCTGGGGGACAGGCCGAAGGGATACGGGGTACTGAGCAGGTGAGAGGGGACGGCTGGGCCACCTGTCTTCTCCTGAGTGAGCGGTGGCTCCACAATGAGGCGCTCCCGACCGGTGCTGCCACCCCGAGAGCCAGTGTCCTGTTGGAGGTCAAGCATGGGGTCAGGCCATACATGGTCTACCAGCTGCTGCCTGAGGTGACCCAGGGCTCTGCGGGGCCCACCTTGCAGAAAAGCCCCCTCTAGAAGGCTTTATGCATGACACAGTAGCTTTGTGAAGGCACAGTAGCAGGAGTGGGAAGGGGTGGGTCCCACGGGGGCCTCCTCCTACCTAAAAGGCCTCTCTGAGGTGAAGGGGGCAGCAACACCCTCGCAATTGCTGGGCCACCAAGGTATGTGTGCACCCAACAGGACATGCAACAGGGATGCCCAACCTCACCCAACACCCAGCCCCTCACAGCAAGGACAGGGATCTCAACACACCCACATCAGGGGCACAGAAGATGTCAGCTCTAACACCTGGGAAGGGAACTGGCACTATAGCCCAGGTGGTGAGTGTGCTCCAGGGTTCACACCTGGTTTAGCCACCCTAAGCCACAAAACACCAAATGACAGGAAACGAGGAGCCCAGGCCCCCAACTGTGTTCTTGCAGAGCTGACAGGAACAAGCTGGGCATGGAGTGGGCACAGGGGAGCAGTGAGACCCCATCAGCTTGGCTGGCCCGTGTGGCAGCAAGGAACACTGCCACATGTCCTCCTGGCTGTCTGTTCCCTCAGCCACAGAGGCTGTCACGTGCTCCCTAATGCCCTCGCTCTTTGGAAGTCAGCTAGCAGCAGCTAACTGAAGGAGACAGGCTGCTGGCGGGACTCTTAATGAGAAGCAGCATCTGCTCCTTTCCCTCATGTGCAGCAGGACCTCGCAGGTTTGTGACCTCTGACCTGCCTCCCTTGGGGGGACTATCACATGCATCTCGAGGAGGATGCACATGTGCCCACCAAGCCCTAGCCTTAGGGTCATCCAGGATGGGCTCTGGCTTGGCCTTGGAAGAAAAGATCCTGTCCAGTAGCAGAGCCCCCAGACAGGCCCGTAACTGCCCTATGCCTCAGTTTCCCTAGTGGGGGAAACGCTGTCAGTGGCAGCCCTGGTTCATGGTACCCTGGGGCCAACTGCACAGGTGTGAGCAGAAGTCAAGGGTCAGGCATGAGCTTGGACAAGTCTTACACACAGGGGGCCCCAGGGTCACCTCATCACCTCTGCTCTGGCTCTACCTACAACACCATCTTCAGGGTCATTCCCAGGTGGGAGCCAGCTGGATTCTCCTGCACACCCCTAACAGTGCCCAGCACAGGACCAGCTGACATAGGTCTGGATAAAGAGGAAGTAAGGACACTACCCACCTGGGTTGAGCTAAACCGAAGCCAGCATGGTGCCCCATACTCTCTAGGTCGAGGACACAGGTCAGGGCCCTAGGAAAACTGTTCCATGGGCAGTACGGCCAGGGTAGGAGGAAGTGGTGGCCAAGAGCCTCAATGGCCACCTTAGTCCTTGGGGGCCAGAGTGTCCTTAGGGGGTCAGACCTCCATGTATGGACGGTTCTGGGGGCAGGCCTATGACCTATCCCAGGGCCATGTGCCACAAATGCCAGAACAACATGACTACCGACTACCCTGCCACAGGGAGGGACCTGCTTAGCACACACCCTCAGCCCAAGCTGTCCCTGTCAGCTCCATCCCCCCTACCAGGGACAAAGGCCTGCTTGAAGACAGCTGGGCCAGATGGCACCTTCCTGGCCTAGCTGTGGACAATTGAGGGGGGCGCAGCTGAGTGGCCAGCGGGCAGAGCAATGGGCTCTGCAGGCCAGACTCACATGCCTGGCCTCCACTGGGCTGGACCCCGGCCAAGCTATGCTGGGCACCTGGGAACTAGGTCGGCAGGGAGGGCAGGAGGGCATAGGGGCCCAGGCAGCACCCCACGGGACCAAGCACAGGAGGCCATGGTGCCAGAGGCACCCCATGGCAGGAGCGGCCGGGTCTCACAGCCTCACTGGCAGACAGACGCGTCAGGGCGCATCTGCGGGCGGCTTGTTATTTCTGAGCAGCGGCTGCAGGAGCAGCTGCAGCGATGAAAGGAGGAAGGAGGAGGGGCGGGTGGGAGGAAAATCCGTCATCCTCTGGTGATTAGAGAGAGGTCTCTGCAGTCAGACAGGCGGGACATGCCCTGTTAGCTTCCAAATAGACGATTTTTCATTTCATCTCTCTTCCTTGTTCCAACTGCAGGGAGACACCGTGACCCCAGAAGGAGCCTGAAGCCACTGGCCCCCGACACCCTGCCTGTGTCTGCAGCCCTGGGAGACCCCAGTGATTCAGCGACACCAAGGGAGGGCTCCTCTCCCGAGGATTACTTCTCTGTGGAGCCTCTGGCCAGGCAGATGAGGCTCACATCTGCCTGTCCCTGTCATTCCCTCGAGGCAGAACTCATTAACTGCACTCATGGCCCCCCTTGCTCTATGGCAGTAAGAAGAGTGACAGGCTCAGGAGGAAGGCACGTGGGCCACAGGACCCATGGGGTGGCCAGCCAGAGCAGGGGCAGGAGGTGACCGGTAGGCTGCCCAGGCTGGAGCAGAGCCAGCCTGTGGCAGTGGTGCCAAGTGACTCAAGGTCCCCAGGTTGAGGCAGTGCCTTGGGGGAGGAGGAGTCTGGGAACAATGCTGTTGAGCCAAGACTGGCCCGTTGGTCTATTGTGTCCCCTGCGATGTAGCCATTTTATCTACCCTCTCCATACCACACACGGGGCAGGGAACAGGCAAGACACAGACTCATGGGGCAAGCGTGTCACTTCTGTCACTGAATACAGGGTGGTGCAGGGCAAGTCAGGACCCAGCTGGGATCCAGGAGCACAGGAGTCACAGCTGGGCGCCTCAGGGACTCCGCACAGGATAGGAGTGAGGAGTGATATGACAGTGAGGGCCACAGATGCCCACCCCAACTAGCAGGGGTACGGGAAGGTTGCTTGCCTCCCTGCTGCTCCTGTACTGCCTTTGTGGGTTAATTAGTATCTGCAAGCAGTACCATCCTAGAGGGACGCTGCAGAAGTTCCCAGAGGAACCAGGCTGACAGTGGCTCTTAACAAGCACAGTGGGGAGGAAAGGAGGGACACCCACAGGGCATGAAGTGGGTGACCAGTGCAGCACGTAAGGAACCCTGGACCCTGGGGAGCCACCACTACTGGCTCAGGAAACAGAAACTGCCCATGCTCTTCCTGCCTCCATCCAGCACCAGTGGCAGGAGACATTACAACCCCTCGCGCAGCGTGCGTGCTCCACTGCAAGTAGCCTGCCCAGGATCAAAGCTACGCTGTGGCCAGGATGACCACACCTGCTGACGGCTCTCAGGTGACTAAGGTTGGGCACCAGGGGCCCGACCCACACTGCCCTGAGTCTTCGCGAGAAGAAATCAAAACACAGACACTCTGAGGGACCACAGAAGGACACAGGAAGATATATCCACAAGCCCAGAGACAGATCTGGACTAGAACTGCCTACATCCATCCGGAGCCCTGGCCTCCCCACTGTTGGAGGATTCTGTCTTTTCAGCCACCCAGCCGGCGCCGCCCCCCTCCCAGTCCCTCTGCAGCTCAGACCCAGCCTCAAGTGCACCACAGTCAACAGAAGCTGAGTGTTCTGCCCTCAGGGATGCTGTCTACCCAACCAACCTCTTGCCTCAGGACACTCACCTGGCGGCTCTCACTTCTCCAGACGCCATTGACTGTTTTGGTGGGGGCAATGGTCACCACAGGGGGTGTGCTGGGGACACTGTGGCCCCCGGGGGGAACAATGATGGGGCCCATGGGCACACGCTTGGGCGTGCTGGCGGGCGAGCTGTGGTTGGTGGCTGGAGAAGACACGGGAGACGACTCACTGCTCAGCGAGGACCCTGCAGAAAAGAACACAGCAGCCAGAGTATGAGGTGGGCCCTGGTCCCTGTGGCAACCAGGCTGGGTCAGATTAACATCGGCCTCTGCACCTGCAGACAGGCGGGAGCAGAGCCACACCTCAAGGCCTGAGCTGCCTGTTGGAGGTAGTGCTGGCTCCCAGGGCCCAACCAACAGGGTACCAGGCACGAGACACTCGGCTGCCTGAATGGCCTGCTCTGGCCAGAGAGGAAGCCCCAAGCAGCATAAACGTCCTGCGGCGTGCTATGTTACGAGGGTCAGCAGGTGGGTGGGCTCTGTGTACAGGATGGGCCAGGGCTGGGGATGACACCTGAGGCTCAAAGGAAGGACCAGTGTATCCTGGTGTCACACAGGCTTGGAGCTGCAGGGGCCATAGTGCCACTGGATGGGAGAGCAGAGCAGGAGTCCATAGTGCACCTGGCCAAGTGTTCAAAACCACCAATCATCCACTTTTAGCTTAGGAACCCAAGAAACAATACCCTCTCTCCAAGCATACAGGCCAGCAAGTCTTCACAAATTCACTGTTGTAGACACTACCTCTATTTCCAGAATATTCCCTCTGCTGCAGGCAGCTTCATACTGTGACCAGGAGGCAGGTGGCTGTGCCTACTCAGCAGCACTCCCAGGCAGGGTCCTGGATGCTCAACCTTTCAGTGGTGCTCCCTAGGCTGCTGTGCAGCTTGAACAACTGTCCAGGGCAACCCGACAAGGAGATCTTCCCATACCTCAGACTGGCTGAGCAGGCTTGAAAGCCACTGCACCTGTGGCAGCATCCCCAATCTCCCAGATGCCTACACCCTAAAGAATCCTGTAGCCCCAAGGCTCAGTGGACCCAAGACCTAGGAGGAAAGAGCTGTGTCCTGGACAACAAGAAAGCAGCCTCACGGCTCAGCAGCCAGGCCTGGCACCAAAGGGAAACTGTTGGGGCCCTGAACCACTGGCTCCCTGGCCAGGCCAGCTGTATCTGCCCAGGCCCCATGCAAAGGCTCACACTCATCACAGTGGTGCAGAGAAGAATCCACAGCCATCAGCAGCAGGAAGAGCCAGAACCTAGCACCTGCCTCAGTCACACGAAGCCATGGAGAGCTGGGGACAAACACATGTGGTGGGACACTGACCTCCTCACTCAAGAATACACAGAGCTAGTTTAAATCCAGAGCCATGCTGAGGGCAGAGGGAGGTGGGGTGCCCAGGAGGGCAGCCTCAGGCCAGCTCTGATGAAAAGATCTCTTTAGACTTTTTGGAGAACAAGGAAAAGTGGTTTCTCTTAAGTACAAAACAAGAAAGGTGTTTGTCTCTTGGGGTCTCCCTGCCCCATCTGGCTCATACTGGGCGCTCCCACCACCCAGGACATCTCTTACCCTTCAAGAGCAGCCTCTGGGGGCCCTGGGCCAGAAATGCCCAACTTGTGCAGGCTGTACTGCCACCACTTTGGTGCTGGGAGCTGGGACAAGGGATGTGGGCATCTGTAACCTGAAGCTGAAAAGGGGCATAAAATGCACCAGCATCCTGTGGACCAAGGCTGAGTGGGCTCTGGGCCTCCTAAGGGTCCCCTCTGGTCCCAGCTATACACACAGCCGGGGCTCAGCCCTAGCTGTGAGGTGCAGAGGAAGAAGGCCAGTTGCAGCCTAAGTCCAGAAGCAACTGGGCAGCTCATCAGGGCAGGGCTCGGGCTCAGGCTAGGGCCGGAGGAGGGGAGGTCATGGACAATTACTGCCTGATGCCTGGGCTGGGGCGCTCCTCACCAAGGCGAGCAGTGGTGATCGATATCCCAACGGCACACTGCCAATTAGCGAGGCTGGCGCCCAGCGCCTAGACCTCCTCCTCACTGCTCGGCTGGAGCAGGAAGGTTCGCGATCCTTGTAATTAACTGGCGGTATTCTGCCAGAAGTTAGTCAATGAGAAGGAGTGGATTGCAGATGACAAGAAGCAGAGTGTGTCCCTGTCACCTCTGCTGTCTAACCTCGCAGATTAGCGCTGAGCTTGCCGGCACCCGTAATTAACAGCTGAGGCTCCGAAGTCAGCCTGGGGACCAGAGTATGGACAGGGACAGAGGGCAATGGTTACTGCACCACCTGCAGCACTCACGGGCCAACAACTGCTGAGCACCAACTGCATACACTGCCAGGCTGTGGGGCCACAGGGAGCAGCAGGCAGGCATCACCCTGGTTAGTCCCACACCCCTGGGTACTGGCAGGCTAACGAGGGGCTGGCAAGATGGGAGATGTGAGGGAACCTGGATCCCACGGCTGGCGCTTGGACAATGACAGAGAAAGCCCAGACACTGACAAACTTCCCACAAAGGACCCTGGCATGAATGTCTCATGATACTGGCTCCCATGGGCAGGATGCCCAGGTATTTCACCCTGTGCTGCAAGTGAGCACAGACCAGTGAGTGACCCAGCAAGAGATGGTTCCTGCCCAGCCTGGTGCTGGGAGCAGGACCAGTCAAGAGTCCAGGGATCCCCAGCCTGTTCCCCAAGGCCAGGGCCCAGCAGGTCTCTTCATTGTACCCTGAGCCAGCAGGTCCTACAGCAGGGGTGTCCTAGGCCCTGCCTCCTGCCTCAGAGTCCCCACATTCCCTGGGGCTGCAGGATGCCCCCCAGTTAGCAGGCAGACCAGCAGGAAGAAAGCAGGTTGCCTGGCGAGGCCCAGTCTCCTTTCCTTGCCAGACATGGAGCCTGGCGGCTGCCACGTGCTATTCTGGGTGAGGCTGGCTCAGTGCCCAGCCACCCAAGTGAGGTGGGAACATGGGCTGGGGTGGGGATCCTGTGTCTGCACAGCCAAGGGCCTGTGTCCTCTGAACACATTTTCTGGGCTGATCATTAGTTGAAGAGCAAGAGGCCCCACACCAGCTGCGGAGCACAGGATGGGCTGCAGGGAGCGAGCTTGAGTCCCTGAGGGCCCCAGGAGGGAGGAATGGACAAGGGCAACGGTGCTGGGGAGGCAGCAGTACTTTGGGAGGGACTTCCTGTCTCCACACGGAAGGGCTCGTATCTGTTGCCCTGAGCCTGGGATCCTTGCTGGGTCCATGGTGCCTCCCCGGGTGCCCCCACCTTGCCAGCTCCAGCCCTAGCCCCTGGGTCCACTGCATCCAGTACCCTACACCCCAGAACAGAAATACCAAGGACAGTCGCCATGTTCACACCTGCACCCCACAACAGATGGGACTCCAGACACTGCCAGGAGATGCTGGTGCCCCACCAGCCGCACAGTGACACACATAGGGCTGTCGTGCCAGGTGGGGGATGCCCCCATGTTTGTTTTGCTGTTTGCTTTAAGAGGCGGATTTCCAAGGTGGGTGGTAGCAGAATGGCCCTGCCAGGCCCGCCCTACCAGTGACACCTTGCCTGAGCACGCAGAGAAGCACCTGGCCTCTGCGCTCAGGCCAGGATCTCACTTTCAAGCAGCAAGGACCCGGCGGTAACCAGACCCACCAGCCCTCTCACCTGCAAAACCCGCGACAAGACGGGGCAGGCAGCCAGCAGATGCCACTGCAGGGAGTGGGCGGAAACTGCTGTACAGTGCCCACTGCCAGCACTGGCCTTGCTAGTCCTGTCCCTCTGGCACTGTCAAGGCCCCAAATGGAGTGACTGTTGTTCCACAGGTGACAACAGACAGGCAGAGGGGCAGCCACCACCCCAAGGGGCCACTGCTATCTATGGCATTCCCGCAGCTCCACAGCTGGCACACAGGAGCCGGAGATGACTGTGGATGGCTGTGTCCCCCAAGCAGTCCCCGCCCTAGCCTGGGGTGACCGCATGTCTCATTGCCCCTGATCAGTCTCCCCAGCACAGAGGGGCATACAGCCCCAGGTGTCGCGTGGGCTGAAGATGCTGCTGGCTCCCGGCTGCAGCTCCACCCTCAGCAGACGGGCGCCGTGTCCCTGAGGGAGACAGCAGATTGCCACACAGCTTGAGCCTTGCCTGGCACAGCCCGGCGCCGTCACGCACAGACGGGGGTGGCTGGGACTTGGGAGGGGCGGTGCCTGGGGAAGGAGAGGGTCCAGGAGGCCCCAGCTGGGTCAAGCACCCAGGTCTGCCTGGGGATAAGGCCTGAGGATTGGGCTGATGGCCCAAGGTGTGGGGTTCCCAGAGGAAAGCCCTCTTTCAGTCATTCAACAAGCAGGGCTGAGTCTACAGGACAACTTGGGGCCTGACACCTCCAGGGGAAGGCAAGAGGCTGGAGCCTGGTGCAGGATAGGGTGAGACTTTTTACCATCAGGGCTTCCTGGGCTGGGCTCAGGCACTGGGACAGTGTGCCCAGAAGAGGTGGGGAGCCTGGCCTGCTGAGGCCCTGGGACACCTCAGAGCAGGGCTGGACAGCCCAGGGGACACCTTGGAATGGCCACAATGACAGAAGGGGGACCCCACAGTAAAGATCCCATGGACAGCATTTGGTCAGGATATAGCTCATTGATGCCACAGCTCCAGGGGTCCCTGACCTGACCCTGAGGACAGTCCAGCCTGGGGCCAACCCAGGTCAGCCCAGACCCCCACAGCCCAAGGCTCCTTCCAGAAGGTTCTTGGGTATCCTACACTGCCCAGAAAATGAAGGTAACAGGCAAAGAGGCTGAGACAGGAAGCAGTGATATGAAACTCAGGCAAGCATGGAGTAGGGTGAGGGGCTCCAGCCCATGACCTTGTGTCAGACGAAGCCTGGGGAGGCAAACCAAGCTGCCTGCCATGCAGCTCACCAGGGACTGGAGACCAGAATCGCCTGCCCACCCACCTTGGCGACAGGGCATCCATCCCGGGGAGGTGGACACCCCTGAGGCCTGCTGCGTCCTCTCCTCTGCCTCCATCCTTTTGGGGCAGAGGGAGCAAGATGGCATGGAGGCTGTATCTAAATTGAAGTTTTAATCTATACCCTTTGGACATGATAAGTGACACTAGTCAGAGGAGCAGAGGCAATACAGGGAGGGTTGAATGGGCAAGGGGTCCATGGCAGGTGCCAGACCAAGGCCAGAGAGGGGTACCCAGGGCTGGGCTTCTGCACACAGGAAGCCACAGGATTCCTCCTGACTGTGGTCTCCTCCTGTACCCGATGAGGGTCGCTGAGGCTGTGGGCAGTCCGGACAGTCAGCTCAGACATCAGCTGACAGCGGGAGTTAGGAATGTGCACAGCACCAACCCCAAATGAAGACAGCTGGGACCAGTGGACCCAGGACTTGGGCCAGGCGGGACACCAGGCACTCTCTGGATTATTGAGGGCCATGTTGTACAAGCCTGGGTATGGTAAGATCAGTTAACTACGTGCTTTCAGAGCAAATTCAATGGAGCGTGAACTGTAAAAAGACTTAAAATGGGAAGTCCAGCCAGATGGGGTTGGAAGGCTGAGACAGGGAGATTACAAGTTAAGGTCAGCCAGGCAATTTAGCTCCCCAAAGGGCGGGGTGGAGAGTATAACTCAATACTCTCCAGATTCGGTCCCCAGAATCACAAAAACAGAAAGGCCACATCCCCCACTACCAGGACCATGCCACCCAGGTCCTCCTTCCCGAGGCTCACATCGCTGGGTCACACGTGTCTCCCCAGGTCTCCAGAGTCTGCAGCCCACAGCTGGCAGGCATGCCATACACACAATGGAGGCGCAGGGTCCTCTAGCACACCTGTGTCCTGGGGGGCTCAGCCTTGTCTGTCCTGTCTGTGCACTGGCCAACACAGGGCTGTCAGCCGATTCACCGAAGGCTCCAAGGGTCAAGTTGGGAGGTGTGTGAGGTGCTGGGAAGAGGACACAGGCTGCCTGTGGGCCACCAAGAAGCCCACTAAACACTGAGGGTCAGCATCAGGGTGTCCTGGGGTCTCTCTCTGTTGCTCATGCTCCCAGACACCGAGCCCCCTAGCCACTCCTGACTCTTTTTCGTCAAGCCTATGGCACAGAGCACCCAGGGCACAGAGAGGGAGCCCAAAGCACATTCTGCCCCTGCCAGTGAGGCTCAGCAGCCTCTGGCACCACAGCTGCCCACTGCTCACCTCTGGTGCCAGACATTATAACCTGTGCCACCAGCCATATAAAAACAACACTGCAGTGTCACAGTCTCAGCCACATAGAGACCTGCCCTGTGTGGCCACGTCTGGGCCCTGGCGGACCTGTGCCAACCTGTCCCTCTGCACACTGGCCAGAAGGCTATATAGGCTTGCCTCTCACAGGTCCCAAGCCTCTCTTCTTGCTGAGGCCCCAGCCCTGTGGCGGGTGCCTGTGGCCACCTGCAATCAGGTGCAGGCAAGGAACCCTCTCTTGGAAGCCAGCTGTTACTGGGCTGCCTGCAGAGAGGGCAGCAGGCAAAGACCAGCCCTACCACCCTTCCCAGACCACTGTGCCCCTAATGGCTGGGCAGCAGGAAGGAGCTGGGGCAGGAGAAACCAGAAGAACCCTGACCAGAGCCCTGTCCGCTCCACTGGGCTGGTATAGCATCCCATATTCCTGGCACTGGGATGCTGAGCCCTGGGCTCAGGTCAGTTCAGATGGCAGGCAGAGGTTGCCAGGGTCCTTACATTTTTGGTCCCCTGCCTCTAAGCACAGAGCCTGAGCCACTGAGGGGTCTGCCCGAACCCATAGGGCCCCGCAGCTCCAGCCATAGACGATCATTCACCTGACCACCTAGTCACCTGACAAGCACGCACAGCCACATCAGCCATCAGGCCGAGAAAAGGATCCAGGGCCGGAAAAGGGAGGAGCCTAGGTAGCTGCCCCCCAAAAACAGGAAAGTGAGGCTCAGAGACAGCCACAGCCATACAGTATGTCACTGCCTAGGGACCTCAGGGCCCGAAATGCACACACAAGAAAAAGCCACTTGGAAACGGTCCAGGGGGGAGTGCTCTCTGTGCCACCAGGGGCAGTGACAAACCTAGGTCCAGGCCACCTGCTACCTGGAGTAAGGGTCACCCCAAGTCAGATGGGGCTGCAGGGGGCAGGGAGAGGGACCAGGCTTCAGCAGGCTCCCCATGCACCGCACGGCAGCCTCCGGCATGAGTGCAGAGCAGACAGAGGCCAAGCAAAGCGGGGCTGAACTCCAGGGGCAGAAGCTGGCCTGCTTCTGTGTGCACACACAGGGGTGCACAGGGTGCTGGGCAGCTTTCCGGTCCACAGACAGCTGTTTCCCATCACATACTTGTGGCCCGTTGGGGGCTGCCCAGGTGACCCCCACGCAGCCACAGTGGCACCTCTTACCTCTGGGCTCCTCCGCCTGTTTGGCGAGCTTGCGCAGTGCAGCAGCAAAGCTGGAGGACGGCGCGGCCTGGGCCGACAGCGAGCTGCTGGTGGCCGGGCTGCCACTGGGCACCAGGGCGCCATTGAGTGGCGAGGGGGTGAGGGGGTTGACGGTGGCGGTGGTCCTGGTCGCGGTGGAAAGCATCCCTAGCGAAGGGGACTTGGGCTCATGGCTCATGCCTGAAACAGGAAGAAAAGAACCAGGGTCACCCAGAGAGCAGAGGGCATGCAGCACTGCAGCGGCATGCAGGGGGGTGGGGCAGCATGGGAGCGATAGAGCCAGTGCAGAGAACCTAGGGTGAACATCCAGATGGCATAAGCCAGGGCCAGCAGACTGCAAAGGACCCCAGACCAAGGGATACCAGCAGTTATGAGGTTGGGGCACAGAACCAGCATCCTTAGGATGAACATTTCAGGAAAGTGTAGGGCCACACTAGCACAGCCAGAGGACCACAGTGAGGCCCTGAGGGCTGCGCAGACCTGCCAGAGTGAGGCTGGCACACCAACCCGTGTGGCCAGGGCAGGGCTTAGGCTGAACGATGGTGAACCCTACTTCTCTGGGCAGCAGGCCTGACCCCAGTGCAGAAGGAAGGAGCGCAGACATGAACACTCCCCACATCCCCCGCTGTGGATTCTAGAGCTGTCCCCACCTCCTGTGAGGCCTGTGCTCTGCTGCCTCCCAGGAGGGCCCCCCAGATCCCCACGCCCACAACCCAGCCAGGTCAATCAAAGCAGCAACAGGGCGGTCACAGGAAGCCCAGGAGGGAAGGATTGGGCCTGCCAGAGCTGTCCTGGCCTCTGCTGGAGCCAATGCCAAGTCATGAGCCCAGTGGATCC
This sequence comes from Thryonomys swinderianus, assembly GCA_004025085.1. Classification (NCBI taxonomy): domain Eukaryota; kingdom Metazoa; phylum Chordata; class Mammalia; order Rodentia; family Thryonomyidae; genus Thryonomys; species Thryonomys swinderianus. The sequence goes on from PVIC010006429.1 coordinate 23,324, forward strand.
CCACAGGCCAACAGGTAGGATCCCCAGAGATCACAGGGTCCAAATCTGATTCCAGGGGGCCCATGGCCATTGCTCCTCCCCCACTCAGGGTGAGGGATCTTCAGGGGTGCCCACAGCAGGGCGCTAGCCTTGGGAGTGGCAGGTCACATGGACACAGGTTGAGGATCAGGGAGCCCCGAGGCCACCGCACATCTTTGCTCCTTGGCTGGTGTTCTGGAGGACAAGGGACAGGCCAGGAGGGTAGCAGGGCACTCAGCTCACTCTGTGCACCTCTCCCTGCACAAGGGATCTTGTGCAGTGGCCAGAAGCAGAGGGAACACCTCAGGGCAGGAGGACAGCCCTAAGCCAGGCTATGCGACTGCCTCTTTGCCTGCTTCTTCCAAGGAACCTGCTTGCCTTGGCCTGTGGTTTCCCCTCCTGTCACTCAGATGCCAGCCAGGTGGTGACAACACCCTAGGACCCTGAGGGTGGCCAAGTTTTCTGCCAGTCTCACTGCCCCCATAGGCACTGTTGAGACGGACTGGTGCTGTGGTCCTTAGCACCTTTGGGTGATTGTCCCCAAAGCCTTGAAGGAAATATCAAGTACCTGCCCAGTGCCCTTCCTAAGAGACCACAACTAGCTCCTGGGGCAGCAGGCCATGGCACTAAATGGGCATCAAGGACAGGAGCTCAGGGATGCCTGGTCCTGGGACTGGACTGCACATGGGGCAACAGCAAAGGCTCTGGGAATTGAGGTGCCCATCAGAGGCCCTGGCTTCAACCCGTGTGCAAGGTCCTGAACCAGCACTGCTCTTTAGACCCTTCCCAAGCCATGGCTACCTCGAGGTCATTGCCATACTCCTATGGGCATCTGGACAAAACCCAGCATCCCGGCCCCTGTCCCTGGGGTCTCCAGAAGCCACATCCCCATGGTATCAGTGCTCCCAGCCTGGGAAGCTGCTCCGCTGATGTCAGGTCATTGAAAATAGAACCAAGCAGCAGCTTCATTAGGGGAAGCTAAAATTAGCATTTCTCCTATGCTATGCAGCGCTGCCGGCATGGCAGCCCAGGGACAGCTATCACAAGGACAGAGGGCAACCTCGGGAGCACTGGGGACCCCCAGGGCAGACAGGGCCCACCCCCACCCAGCCAGCCTCTTGCAGGGGCCAAGGCAGGTGCCCCAGGGCTGATAGAGACCCCAGGGCTGATAGGGACCCAGGGCTGACAGAGACCCCAAGGCAGAGGTGCTGCTCCCCACTCTCACTAGGCCCTTCATCATAGGCCTGTCTACACAGTCAGCTCTGCTGAATGAATCACCCTCACACTTGGAGGGCAAGTGGTCCTCAAAGACTGCTGATGAGTGAAGGCCAGGGGAGATATGGCCCAGAGTCCAGAGGCTCCCTTTTGGGCCTTCACCTCCACCTCAAGGAAGTGCTGTCTATCCGGACACCTAAGGCCACAGGCCTGGGCACTCCCAAACCGGCACCAAAGGTGCCCCCTCAGCCTCAGCATTCCACTCCCTGAAGCCACCCAGAGCTACAGGGCAGGAGAGGAGGTCCAGACGCCTCACTGACAATGCCCACAGCCCCCAAAACCCCCACTGGCCTCAGGGACTCTCCCTGTTCTCCGCCTGGCCTCTCCTGTAGTCACTCCCAGACCAGGCTCTGGAGTCAGAGGAGGAAGAGCTGCAGTGTGACCCAGGCAGGCGACAGGCAGAAGTCCTGGTCACTAGCCACCTACAGTCCTGCAGAAGGGACTTGGCAGGGCTCACCTGCTGTCTTAACACTGGAAACAGGAGGGGGGGGTTTGTGTAGCTTGGCCCTCACTCCCCCACAGGCCTTATTAATCAGGGCCCAAGCCCCCAGCCTCCCGCAGATCCCGTAATTACTGCTTCCTTTCATGCCTGCTCCTCGCGGCCTGCGCCTGCCCGCTCTGTAATTACGAGCTAATGGCTGAGATGAATCTGCTGCCATCCCGGATCAAGCACCAGCCCACCCCTCCCCCAGCACCCCTCATAATTACACCCCTTGAGGCGGGGCCCAGTGGGCAGGCCGCCTGCGCAATCTGGACTCGATTCTCTAAGCTGCCTTCCTGGTAGTTTTTCACAATTGTGGAAATGTTTGTGAAAAAAATAAAGGGTGCCTCCTCTCTTATCCTGCACCCTCCCTGGTCCCTGGACCCCCAAGAAGCAATGCTCCTGCACTCTTAACAAGGCTAGGGTCACCCTGGCTGCAAAACTGGAAAACTGCAGCAGTGTGGGGGCCACGTGATCCCCAGAGCCACGCAGCTTCATAATAAATTCATTATGATGGTTGCCCGAGGCCTGCTCTGAGCTCCCTTGTGTGAAGCTGGTTCCTAGGGGTGGGGGCGGGGAGGGGGGAGAGGGCCCTGGGACCCCAGGCTGCTGGCATGCCCTGACCTGCTCCCAAGTCATCGCCGTAGGCCGTGACCAGTAGTAACTGTCAGTGAGAGGGAAGGCTGAGCAGGTGGCCTAGGACCTTGACCAGAACACCAGGTTAGAGACCAGCAAGGGGGCCGGAGCTGCCCAGCATTCCCAGGAGACCCCCTCCTAGGAATCAACCAAGTTACAAGGTGGCCAGGCCTTCAGGACAGGTGAAAATCCTCCAACAAAGTGGGGCATGTGCCTGGGCCCCCCTGCAGCCACTGTGAAACACACATTCAGGCCTATGGCAGGGCAGTCTCTGCCACCATCCTGCAGGGACTGGAGGGGCTGGTCGGTCTCCAGCCTATCCATCACCAGGCGGCTATGTCTAGGCCCCCGCAACAAACTCAGATAGTGTCAGCCACAGGCCCTTCTCGACACCCAGGTGCCCCTCCTCGCCTGGCCATGGAATCCATGGGGTCAGCAGGAAGGGGAGGGGTGCAGAGCAGGCAACCTGGGAGTCCCCAAGGTTCCTGGGTGGAGGCCAGGGGTGGAGCCAGCAACAGATGGCAAGGACATTTGACGCGATTATTCTAAGTGGGGCTATGGACAGATGTAGGGCTGTGGGGGGGTGCAGGCGAGGAACAAGACAGATCCTGAGCAGAGCAGGAGGCAGTCCTGGAGCCCCTAGAGGGATTCAGGTCACACTCCTATCCCTCTCCAAGGAGCATACCCAGAAAACCAATCCTGGCAATCCTGGTGGGACAAACTGCCATGGTCCCACCGTGTGGCCTCCTCACCAATGCGCTCGGGGGTGTGGCTCTGGGGACAGGGCCTCACTGTCTGGGGAAAGGCCCTCGAGGAGCCTTTACCCTGATCGCCTCTAGGAAGTGGGGGTCTTGGCGTTCTGCCAGCCAGTCAAGGAGGCTCCTGCAGGTACTCTATAGACCTTGGCCCTGTCTTCAGAAGGGTAAACTGAGGCAGGAAGTACTTCTGGACCCTCTGTAGGCCAGAGGGGAACAGATGGAGCCCTAGTGCCCCATATCCCCTGGAAGAAGGGTAGAAGGCCCTACTGAGGACACTCCTGCAGGCCACTGTGCAGGTGCCCACTGGGCACCATGCCCCAGTTTCAAGGATGGGAGACATGAACTGCCAGAGCGAGGTGACCATGTCCAGAGCACCTCCTAGGTAATCAGTGGGAGCCCCACGTGGTCCCTGGCACAGAAGTTAAGCAGGCCGCCCTCCGGCCTTGAAAGTCACAAAGGACTCTTTCAGCGATGCTGCTAGCCTCTAGTGGAGGTGCCTGGAGTGCCCAGAGGTCCCAAGGACGGACACCCAAGCCAGCCATGCTGCCACAGAGGCCTCCAAGTTTCCATGGCGCAGGCCAGGAGCCAGCAGGGTCAGTGCTGGGGCCTCTGTGTGGAGCACATCTCAGTAGGAGGGGGCCCCAGGGGTGACTCCCTTAAGGGACTAAGCAGCCAAGCACTGCTGAGTGTGCCTGGACCCCTCCAGGGCCCCAGTCCCCAGAGAACAGGAACCAAGCTGCAATCAACTGGCTTCCCATGGCTGCTCAGGGGCATCAAACATGCGGGAGCTGTGGGGCTGGACCAAGGAGGAGAGGCTGGCCAGGCAGAACCTGTGCGACCCAGGCCAGAGACATGAGGTGGGGCGAGAGCTGGCTGTGGGACACACTCCCGGGGGTCTCGTTCGACTGTACCAGGTCCACATGGTGCTGCAGATGGGCAAGGAAGTCTAGCAGAGACCCAGCCTAGCTTTGGTCCCCACTCCACATGTGGCTGCATGGGAGCCAAGAGGCAACACTTTTAAACAGTTTAAGTCAAAATTAAGATTTTAGTTTCTCTTGAAAAACTAGAAGCCACAAAACCATTTGTCCTAGGAGCAAAAGTTGTCCTTAGTTCGTCCCCGCCCGTCTGTCCCAGCTGCCAGCCCCCAGCGCTGACCCCCGCACACAGGACTGGCCCTAGGACAGTGCCCGCAGGAGGCTACTCAGTGACATGGCCAGGACCCTCAGGGCCAAAGCTGCCCGCACGTCGCCCCTCCCGGCTCCAGGAAGAGGTCCAGGCCGGGGCCGCCCCAGGGCCAGCCGGTTCAAGCCAGGATTTGCCTGGGTTAGAGCGCCCCTCCCACACAAAAAGGTCACATTTAATGGCTGGGTGTGAGGTCTTCCCAGAAAATTCAACCTGAAGTGTCCATCGCCTCCTCCTCCTTGCAGGGGGCTGTGTTCAGAGAGGCCAGGACAGAGACCCTACCCAAGATCAACCTCTGCAGTCACAGGACCAAGGAAATACTGAGGTAAAGGCAAGCTCCCAAGCACCCTGAGTTCTAATGGTGTGTTATAGTTCCAGTCGGGCTCTTCTACCACCATCGAAGCCCTTTGTTAAAGCCCAGACATTATCAAATGCCTCACTGGAAGAAATAGAGCCTCTGCGGTTTACATGGACTTCAGAATGGAGTCATGAGGGAACAGCTTCCCACAAGAGTCAGAACCAGGATCTGCGAGGTCCCCAGTCCCAAGCCTGTTCCCGGACTGGGCACAGCAGCCTCCTCCTCCTGACTACAGCTCTCCTCTGTCACTTGCTGAGTGGTGGCCCACCCAGGTTCAAGGAACTCTGTCTCTCTTCTCGACACCACCCCATAATCCTGGCTGGGAACTTGTAAATTATCTGGCAAACTTAGCAGGAAGCTGACGCCCTAAACAGGTTGTGTCCTCCAGGACCCAGTGACAAAACTCTCTGGAATCCCATCTAGAGAATCCACCAAAGATTGCCACCAGGGACGCAAACACTCAGGGCCAAGGACTGGGGAGGCTCTCCTCTATCTCCCACCCTGAGGGTGTGCGGGTCGAGGAGGAGCGAACCCCACGTAGCCAGAGCAAGCCAAGCAGGTGAAGGCCAGCAGGGCCCCAAGTGCTGCTGGGCCAAACAGCGCCCCAAGTGCCTGGGACCAGAAGTGCTGTGGATTTCAGGATTTCTGGATTCTGGCAAATCTGTACATACAGGAAGACAGTTACAGTTCCAGTCTGAATGTGGTTTGTGTCACGTGTGTCTGACACAGCCCTGAAGGCAACTGTATTCGTTCGATACTGTAAAAAGCCAGAGAGTCACATCTGCCGGCACTCCCAACCCTCTGACTTTGGAGCATTTGGGATTTCGGAGTTAGAGATGCTCACCCTCTATCTTTACGTATGGTGCCCACACTCAGCCATCTTCCCTTCTTGGAACCCATTGAGTGCAGCACCACACTGGGCCCCCATGGGGCTAGGAGAGACTTGGAACCCCTGAAGTCTTCCAGTTCTACAAGCCATGAATTTAGGAGGGAAGAGCGAGGTGAGAGGGGACATGTAGACAGCCTCACAGCTCGCTCTCCAGCTCCCCTGGCTCAGCAGACACGGGAAATCATCAAGAGGCCAATGGGTCTTCAACAGCTCAGGGACCAAAGGGCCGAACAGGATGCCAGCCTAGGCTGGCCAAGGGTAGACCGGGACTCTACTCACCCATATGCGGGGTACCAATGCTCCCTCACAGAGCAGCCTTTCCAACTACCCTGTCAGAGCCTTCGATACCTACTACCGGCCACCTTCAGGATTCTCCTGTATTGAAATGAGTGGAAAAACTACCACAATCCAGAAGAAAAACATAAAAATTCACTCCACAATAAAGCACACCTGGAACTTGGAAGAATCTAATCCTTTCCAGGTACAGTGAAAGACCCCATCTGGGCTTCTTTGGCGGGGAGGTTGAGACAGTATGTAGCCCAGTCTGGCCTTGAACTCACAGCAAACCTCCTGTCACAGTGAGTGCTGAGATTATAGGTGGGCACCACCATGCCCAGCTCAAGCACTCCAGTTACACAGGGCCTTCCTTCCACGCTAGCCAGCAACCCTTCTCTTGGGTCCACAGAGCAGCTCCAATTTGTGGCAGGAGACTGACATGAACTGGTTTGCCTGGCTGTTCATTCCCTCCTGCTGATGACTTCAGGCAGGTGGATGAGACCCTGGTCCTCCTCTTCCATAGTTACTGGACACCTCCTCCCTGGCAGCCAGCCCTACCCCAGGAGATAGGACAAGGGGACTGGTAAACAGCCACAAGACATGCACGGTGCCTGACAGCTGGGCTGGCCTTAACCATGGAGGTTAAAGTTCCTGTGGATGCCAAGACAGAGAAGAGCCCCAGCTGATCCTAACAGTGAACTCAGACCCCCACAGCTGACCAGAGGTCTGCCCTTCACCTATGGCTCTGCAACCCCTCAGGAGAGGTGAGGGGTTTAGCGAAGGGGCCTGCCTGCAAGTCTGCTCCAGCCTGACACATCTATTTTCCTCCGGGATGATTTAACCTGTCCAACATCAGTATAGCTCTGACCGAGAGCGCATGATCGATTCCTTTTATTGAGGCCTGTGGCCATAGACCCACGGTAGGAGCACAGGAGGAGAGGCTGGGGGAGGCCAGCCCTTTGCTGAGGCGCCTGCCCCCACCTGGGGACCCCAAGTCAAGCTACAGTCCCCAAGGGGGGCGGGAAAGTTGTGCAACAATCCCCATACCAACTTCCTTGGATCCTGGGACCCTGCAAATGGGGGTGTGGTCAGAGTACCTGGGCTTTGTGTTTAGCTGCCCAGGGGCTATATCAGGCTGAACCTAAGGACACAACTGTGGCTACTCCCATCTCAAGACTGACACCAAGACCACCAGGCCCTGCTGGGCCAAGAGAACAGCTGAGTGATGCTGTATGTAGGTGCCTGGTCCTTGCTTTTGGTATTGATCCTGGCCCCCCACCTCCCCTGGCCAAAGGCACTGTCCCCATCATGGGGCATCACCCCTCTCCCAGAGACCCCACCTTCGTGCATTCCGTTCTCAGCTCCACTGGGACCCTACAAAACCCTAAAGCTTTATTCCCCTCCTCCATGAGGTTTCTTCAGGCCTCTGTCTGGGTCTCACATCTTTCCTGCCCTAGCCTATGGGCCTTGGGTGACAGGTGCCTGGCCAGTGGGAGCAGGTGGGTTTGGAGCTGCATAAAGAATTCCAGGTGGGGCAGGACAGGGCACTGGATAGACACAGGACAGCCAGGTACACCCTGGCCTGGCTGCAGCGGAGGACACATGGGGTGGTGGGGAAAAAGCTACAGAAGCCAGATTAAAAGGCCCCCCAAGTGTGTGTTCTGGCAGGCGAGCACAGGGCTGCTTTGGGCCGCTCCTGTTTTATCTGTCTGTGCACATCCCAGCAGTGTGCGCTCGATAAATTCTCATTGACAGGAACACTCAGCAGTGTCACCTCCCAGGCTGTGGCCCAGGCGAGGGGAGGAAGGCCAGCCCGGGGAAGTGCAGCCAGCAACTCGTGCCCCCGCCTGCCCCGCTTGGCCAGGCCTCAGAGATCTGAGACTCCATGGGGGAGAATTAAAGCAAGACCGCCGTCTGAGCCACAGCCACTAGGCTGAAATGTCACCTGAAACACAGTTCCCTGCGGGTTAAAACCAACTCTCCCTGCGTGAACAAGTCTCAGCGCTGGAAAAGGGGGAGCAAGGGAGGCCTCACGTAGCCCTGTGGTTTTGGAGGACGCTACTGCTGCCACAAGACAGGTAATTAACATGCTACCCCACAAGGGCTCCATCCAACCCCACTGGGCTCTGGACTTCGAGTAACCCAGGCTGGGAATTCCAGAGCTCTGGATGGGGCCAGGAAAAACCGGCCTTGCTAGCTGACTCGCAAGCCCTTACGAGTTCCTGGGGGCAAGGGAAAGGTGGCAGCCAGGTCCCACCTGTGCCTCTGTAAGGGGGAGCCAGCACAGTGAGGGGCTCCAGCTGGAAGCTCCAGCCTCCTTCCTGGCAGGGGCAAAGGGAGCATCTGCACCCCGACTGTACAGTGTGTGGAGCCCCCAGGAGGGCAGGCACCACACCCCTTCCTCTAGCCTGAGGCTCAGCCTAGGGGGCCAACTTCTGCCCTGAAACCACAGGGCTCTTGGTCTGCAGCTTGAACTTCCTCCAGGGACAGGGAAGTTACTCACAGCCAGAGGCCTGGTTGAGGGAAGAAGGAGAGGACAGCTTGGCCACGACCACTGGAAGCTTTCTGCTTCAAGCCCAGCCCACACAGCCTCTGGGAACCTCGGCAAGCTCCCAGCCCCCACCTGTGCCTTGCCTTCGAATCACCTGGGGAATTCGGAAGAGCCCCAGGCGAGCACCAGGAAGGCCTGGACTTCACTCCTCAAATCCAAGTTAGAGCACCCATGAACTCCTGCTGACCAGCCAGATCCCGAAAGCTGTCCCTAACAGGTCAGGGCCTGCATGGCGAGGACAGCCTGCTGCCTTCCATGCTCAGAGCAAGCCCCTAGACAGTATGGGCTCAGAGCCAGAGCAAGACAGGCCCAGTCTCTCCTCCCCAGGCAGGCTGACCCTGGGACTTCTATCCCACACAGCCTGGATCCCGCACCGCCTGCAGGCTTCAGGAAAGAAAGGCCAAGTGTCAAAACCACAGCTGCCCCGAGTCCCCCATTCTCCTCCTGCCTTTGGCATCTGATCCTGGTGCCAGAGCAGGGACAAAAGCTCAAGCTGGCTGCCCCCCTCACGCCCCTGAAGATCACAGAGTCTCAACAGCATGGAGATGATGATGCTGGCCAAAGGCCACATGGGGGGGGGGCGCTCCCTGTTCTACACAGCAGGCGGGCGGGTGTGACCCCTCCGAGCCTGGCTGCCTGTGTCATCCCTGCTGCCAGCCTGAGCCCTCGCCCTGGGCCCCTCACCTGTGGAGCAGCTGAGTCAGACAGCTGCACCTCTGGTTGAGCCGTCCCTGAGGGCGGGGGCGGCCATAAACACTGGTGAGCCACACTGAAGCTCCTTGCTCAAGTAACCCAGAAGAGGCAGAGGGCAGAAGACTGCTCATCTTGGGGGGCCCTGTGGGGGAAGCACCCCAGGGAAAAGGCCAGGCTGGCACCAGGGAATGCAGGGCCACAAGTCCACTCCTTTCCGCCCTTTTGTTCCAAACCCCTTTTACAAAGAGGTTCTCTCTCCCACACCCCTCTGTTTCCAAATCCCAAGCCTCTGGGCCCCTACCCTATGTTTAGGTACCAGGCCAAGCCCTGTAACAGTGAGCCAGACTCCAGAGCATTTAAAACGCACTAGGACACAAAGGCGAGTTTCCAAGAGCCAGACTCCACACCGGCCGACTCCCCCCACCTCCCAGCACGTAGGTTCCTCCTGGCCAGGCCCACAGCCTCCAACTCTACGGGGACGCCCACCTCATGACGCCTTGAGCTGGGGAACTTCCTTGCCCAGCCAGGAACCGATCCGGAGACCTCAGGCCCGCCTCTAGCCTGCCCCTCGCGTCCCTGGCGGCCCCCCCCACCCCTTCCCGGCACCGTGGGCGGTGCAGGGAGGTGAGCCCGACGCCCGCTACGCCTCCACGGAGAGAATTTAATTAGCCTGCTGGAGAGGCGGGCAGGCGGGCGGCCGAGGTGTCTCTGGTACTGCAATATAATTGAATCGGCTCCACTCGGGCGGCCGCTCGCCGGCCGGCAGACGGGGGGCGGGGAGCGCATCCAGGCGGAGCTGGAGCAGGAAGGCCGGCAGGCGCGGGGGGCGGCGGATGTGCCCTGGCCTCCCCCGCCGAGCGGCCATCTTCCTGGAGGAAGGGCTCGTGCCCTGCCCGGGACGACCCGAGGGTGCCTTCCCGCCTCCGGGGCCGCTCCTGGGGGGAAGGGAGGGCCCAGAAAGCCCCAGCGAGGCCCCACCAGGAACCCTCCAGCACCTGCAGAGGGTATGCGGCCGCCCCCTCCGAGCAGCCCTAAAGTTTTCCTCCCCGCACGCCCCTTTGCCGGGGGAGGACCGCCACGCCGTGCCCCGCTGGGGAGGGTGGCCCCAGTTGACTCCCGCGCAGCTCTTATCGCCGTGCACACTCAGGGGAAGTTGTGGAACCGTTGGCGACTGCCGCCCCCCCCCCCCGCGGAGCTTGCGAACTTGGAGGCGCGTGGGCGGGCGGGGGCGCCCAGGGACCCCCTCCGCCGCACCCCCCGCGGCGCGCTTACCTTTCATGCCGGAGCCCGGCGGCTGCGTCTCGCCCGATACATGCTGGAGCCACCGAGCCACCGTCTCCCAGTGTTTGTCTAAACTGCTTATCTCACCCGGGGCTGCGCGGCGGCGGTGGCGGCTCGGGCCGCTGGGGAGGTGGAGCTTCCGGGGCCCCGGCCAAGAAACACCTGCTGCCGCCGCCGCCACGAGGACACACCCAAGCGCGACACCGCCCACTCTGGCCCGGCTCGCTCCCGGCGCCCTGACCTCTGCCAGCAGGAGGTGTCAGGTTTCAGCCGCAAGCACACGCGGGCACGCACGCACGCGCGCGCGCGAACCGCCGAGCGCAATCCCCGCGCGGCCACGCGCCCCCGCCTTCTTCCCAGGTGAGCCGAGGACAGCGGCGGGCCGGGGTGGGCCCTAGAGACCCTTAGTTGGGACGCCCCAGATTCCGAAGACGGGGCTGACGGTGACGACTTGGCTCAGAGTGAGACCTGGGGACTCACGGTCCGCCCGCCAAGGGCACAAGCCCCCATCCACGCCCCACAGTTGCCCCCAGCCCCTCGACCGCGCCTGGTCCCACCCCCCCACCCCCGAGCGCGCAGACGCACCACGCAGACGCCTTAGGGGTTCTGGAAGACAACTTTTTGAACCTTATGGGCTGCTGTGTACTAGTCTCCTCCTCGTATGCCTGTGCTTACTCCAACTCCGAGGGTCTGACTGTTAAGGCCACTGAATCCTCAGCTTCGGACCAAAAGTTCTGGAAAGCCCCCAACCTATCTAAAGTTAACTTTTGGGCAGGCCACAGAGGTGTGGGGGTGGGGCTAGCTCTTTAAAGAACCCGGTCTAGGAGCTGGGGAGTTTGCGGAGGCGCTGCTGTGCCAGGGAGTCATTAAGTAGCTGGGTTGCGGTCAGAGGCGAGGCCGCCGCCTCCAGAAACTGGCCCGACCCACCCGCGGCCGGGCAGAGCCTCCCTATTCCTGGGCCCCCATCCGACCTCACCCAGGCCCTTGACTGGATGACTCAGGGAGCGTCCTGGAATTCCGGGGCACCCACGGACGGCGCGGAGAGACTGCAGGTTTTGGTGCGGCAGGCGCAGGCCAGCGTTACCGAGCCCACTCCCAGCGCCCCGCGATCCCAAGAAGCGCCGGGTCAAAGGGGAGCCAGGGCCATCATGGAACGAGGCCCCCGAGATCTCCCCGCCGGTCAAACGCCCGCACCCCGAGGCAAAAGGCAACCCCGGAGGTCACCCCAACGCCACCAGCGGGGTTCCAACTTTCGTCTTCGTGCCAGCCCCGAGACACGCGCGCGCCGCCGCCTCCTTTCCTTCTTCCCCGCGCCAGCCGGGCCTCCGCGGGAGCGCGCGCTGGGCGCCTGCCACCCCCGACCATCTGTTCCCGGCGACGCGGGCGAGCCGGGAGCGCTCAGAGCTCTCGCCACCGGGGCGCACACCCAGCCTCGCACAGGCTCCCGGCCGACCACAAACGAAAATGGAAACGCGCCAACAAGGTCGGGCCGCCCTCCTTTCGCTCCCGACCCGCTCCCTCCCCCGCCGCGGCCCGGGTGTACACTCTCATTTACGCACCCTTGGGCGAGCGGGGTCCGAAAATGTGTGTCCTGCACTGGATGGCGACGCACCGGGCCAGGGTCGCCGCCCTAACCCCGTTGGAGTCCCGAGATGGGGGGGAGGAGGGCGTGGATGGGGTCCACAGAGAAAACAGCAACTGGCCTGGAGCCTTAAAAACAAAATTAAAAACCTCCCGGGCGGGCCCGGCCCCTTTCCCCCTTGGATTCCAGGCTGGAGGGGGTGGGGAGGAACATGCAAATGAGCATCTCGCACCTGGCCGCCTCCCCGCCAGGTTCCCCAGGTAACAACACCCAGGCCCAGCCTCCGCGTCCCTCGCGTCTACCGTATTTCCCCCCCCATGGGGAGGCCCTCCGGCGAGGGGCGGGGGCGAGGCCAAGTCCTTCCGCCTTTTGGAGCACAATCAGCCAACCGTCACCTTTTGCAGATGACCCCCGAGAGGTGTCGCCTGGCTTGTTTTTAGAGTCGCCTGCTCTCTCCTACAGACACTTATGACTCCGCTGAGTTGTGAGACCGGTGCACTCATCCAGGATTCACATGGGAAGAACCTCAGGTCTAGGAGTGCTCATGGTCACGTGCGCACAGGTGAAACAAGCCCTGCCCCATCGCTCTGTACACCTGGGTCGAATCTCATCGGCCCACTGGTCCCAGGGAGGCAAGCGCTGGCAGGCGCTTTCCCTATGCCGCCAGGGGGCGGCAGCGAGCCGGCTACGTGCATCCCAGCCAGAAAGAAAATGCAGGCGGCCAGCAGGCGAGCTGGCACGGGGAGATGGATGACACGCACTGTCAGTGCACCCGGCCGAGGAAATTAGCCGAGAGCAAGGCCTCTGAGCTCAAGGCTGGGAACTGCTCTCCTGCAGCCCGCCTCTTGCTAACGAGATTGGTTGCTGAGCTCAGGGCTTCGCCTCCCTCCCTCTGCTCCAGGGCGCTGTCCTCCAGCTCCTTCCTGGGCACAGCGTCCCCTCCCTGGACCTCCTTTCTTGTGTTCTTGTTTGCCTGGAGACCTAGCTGTCCTAAGGCTGAAGTGAAAGCTCAAGGTATTAGAGCCAGCCCTTCAGGCACTCCCCAGAAGCCGGCTGGCTCTGAGCTCGCTGAACCACTCCTGGCCCCCCTCAACCCAAGCAAACTGGGGTGGGAGACAGGGTCTACCCGGAGCATGGGCTCCCAGGTGTAGGGCAGTCCTTGAGGACTCCATCTGGGGCCCTGGGACTTGCGACTGCCCATCCTGGAACAAGATCACTTCAAGACTCCTCAGGGCTTAGGGACTGAGAGGGTTTGCCAGAAAGAAAGGCATGTTCCTAACCAAGGCAGGTGGCGTTTATTCACTCAACAAACACTTGCTGCCTGGGGCTTTGTTTCACAAGAGCCTTCCCAGAAACAACTGAAAATTCCACACCCCTGAAAAGCCAGGGGCCAGGCAGCAGGGGGCAGTGCTGATGCCAGACACTAGAGGCAATAAGGCCCTAGGAAAGCAAAAGTTCAGCTTGGACCACCACCCCTGCCTGGGCAACAACCTGAGCCAAGTGAGGTGCCCGGGGGTACAGGCACCATCTACAATGGTCTCAGTCACCAAGTCCTGGCACATGTGTGAGCCCCAGTGGAGGACAGGCCTTGGGCACCACAGTGTCTCCACCTGACCAGCTGCTCCCACCACGTGGCACTTTGTGTCGTCTTCCCAACCACATAACCTGGCACCTGACCTCGTGCACTCCCACATCAGGGATCCTGGCTCTGAACAGGGTAGGTGGTCGGGTGGCACTGCTTCGAGGTGGCCCAAGCAGCAGGAGTGCAGCTGTACTCCTGTACAGGAGGCAGGGCCAGGGAGTGACCTTCATTACAGATCTGGCCAGGGAGGTTAATTAAGTGCTCAGAAATGCAAACACAGCCACATTCAGACCTGGCGCTGTACCTGGCAGGCTTCTCAGCAACCACCTGCCTACTCACTCCCATTCTTAACAAGGGTCTATTTGCCAGGGCTGCAGGTCTCAAAGTCTCCCAGTTCTGTGTGCCTGGGCTGGGCTGGTCCCTCACAGTGGTTGTGGAGTCCCAGGAAACCTTTGGGGTTCAAGGGCTGCTGTTTGGGTGGCCTGCCCAACCCCAGGCCACCAGCCAGCAGCAGGGGGGACTAAATCCCCAAGGGGCACAAAATCCAGGCCCCAGACTGGTGTCTGCCTATCCACCCTCCCCCTTGGCTCCTCCAGCCCTCTCAGATGCTACCCTCCTCTCCTATCACCAGCCCAGACATCTTCCCCCTTCTTCAAAGCCCAGTTTAAATCTCTCCCCAAGGCTTTCCAGCCCCGCCTCTGGAGTTTGTCTCCTGCCCCATCTGGCAGCAGTCACACTGTGGGCCTTGAGTAGGGACAGCTTCCTGGGCCTGCCCAACCTGGCCCAGGTTCTATGCCGCCAGCTGGCCAGGCCAGGAAGAAACGTGTTTAGCACGTTCCCTGGGGATGCTGGGTGGCTGGGGGAATTTCAGGCTCCCTCCCCAGCCTGGTAGGGAGTGATTGCAGGCCACCAGGCCTCCCTCACAGCAGGGAGTGCCCTACCCCCAGGCAGGCTGTGTGCAGTTTTCACCTGGGCTCTGCTGCCCAGGTATAGGGCAGAGAAAGAAAGTTGGCCCATCCTGTCATTGCCAACCCTCCAAGGGTGCCAGGAAGGCCCCTAAACCCTGTCCGCCAAGGGCAGCCTTGGGCAAGGGGGCAGAAGAAAAGGGTTAAGGCCCAACCAGGCCTTGGGTGAGGTTAGGAGTTTTCCTCCCTCTTAACCCGGACCCAGCAGCACTTCCTGCCCTTTCAGCGCCTGGCTCCGCTCCACGCCCCGCACACAGCTGCGCTCCTTTACAATCAGTTAACAGCTGTTTTGCATAGATTTTCAATTCTAATTGCCTCGCTTTGTGAGCGCCGCCGAGCCCCGGTGAATGGGGACGCCGCGGCGCGCGGCTGGAAGGCTGGTGGGGAGGGGGCACTCGAGGGGAGAAGAAGGGAGCTAGTGTGCGAGGGGCTGCCGGCTTTCTTGTTGCTCTATAGGAGGAGAATGCCCTGCCACCAACTGCCCCTGGCGCCTGCCTCTCCGGCCCTGCAGCCTGCGCCCTGGGCTCCCCGACATTCAGTGCTGTGCCTTGGGGGTCAGGTCCCACCTCAGCTCGAACCGCCCAGGAGTGCACCCCTCCCCCGCAGCCCCCCAGGCTCCAGTACTCAGATATGGGAAGCTAATTGGACAATAAACTTGAGCAGCGAGGAATCGCGCTCTCTGGAGACAGCTGGCATCTATAAAAGAGAAATATTTGCATTTAAAACCTTTAAACTTTATATGGCTGGGCCGGGGTGAGTCAGGGGAAGACAGGATGGAGGAGGTGTGCCTCCACCCTCCAGAGGCAACGAGGCCCTAGGGCTGGTAGTTCTGGACTCCTCTGTCCCCAGTGACCCCCTCCCCTGAGGCCCTATTACTTGGGGACACAGGCTGGTCACTACTACCCGAGTGACCTTGTGCTGGTGGTGTCCGAGCCGCTAGGTCTCCCCAGTCTGGAGAAGAGCCTCTGCCCACCTTTGGGCCAGGGGCCTGGACCCTCTGCCTGGCTGCACTAGGTGGCCTCCACAGGCCCTTGCAGACCCACTGCCCCGCTGCCAGCCTCAGCAGTGGGAATGACCTCTGGGCTGCTAGTCCCACAAAGAGCCTTGTCCTGGGGCAGCAGGGTGGAAGCCTGGCCCCTCCCAGGCTAGGCTTCAGTGGGAGGCCTGTGGGGCCACCCTGGCTCAGTCGTCCACATGAAGCACGGACGCGGGGGAGGGTGCCAGGCCTGTGTCTCCTCACATGCCTACTTCCCATTTTTCATATTTTACAGAAACCTGGCCAAAATTCCCTACTGTCAACATTTGTGACGGAGAGCTGAGAGGGAACACGTCCCCGAGTGGTCTTATTTTAGCAGGCTTTTATAAAACCGCAGCGCACTCAGAATCCTCGGCACTGGGCTGTCTACCTGGCAGCCTCTGGAGAGAATGTGCCCAGCAGAACTCTGCCAGGCTTCAAGGGCACAGGGCAGAAACACTGGTCGGAATGAGGAGGGTCCTGGGCTAGTGTCCAGAGTCAGTGGGCACATTCGTGACTTCAACAATGCCACTGGACAGAAACCACAAGGGGATAGGCCTGTCCCCACCCAGCATTCCGTTCCTTGCTACATCTGTCCCAGCAGAGAAACACCTATACCAGCCTCCTAGGGCACCGCAGCCTTGCTGCAAATGCTTGTTAGCTCCTCTCACTGTCTGTATAGTGCCACCCTCTATTGCCACCCAGAAATGGTCTCTGTGTCCTACCTTCCAAGAGGCACTAGCTGGGCTGGCACGCCCCAGGGGCACACTGCATATCTGCAGGGCCAGGTGGGAGCCCAGGCCTAGTGTGTGCCAACCAAGCACCATCGCTGTGCTGTGTCCCCAGCCCCTGAAAACCAAATTTCCAATTTGACTTACAGCACCCCTTAGGCACATAGGAAGAGACAGCTCCAGCCATGCCTTACGGGGTCATACTTGCTGGGGATCAGACAAGGCAGTACAGGTTGGAGCTCTGGGAATGACTACAGTTTGGTTCGAGGAAGAAACAAAAGGTCAAAGCAATAAAAAGAAAGTTTTATGGGCAAGTACCTTTCGGCAACAGACCAGATGGGCAGGGTGGCCGTAATGGAGGCCAGGGTGGCCCCTGTACAACAGCATAGAAATTGTAATTGCCAAGAAATAAAAAACAATGTGTCTCGCCTGATGAATGAGTAAAGATATGTCAGTGGAGTATTATTCTGCCTTGAAAACAAATGAGGCAGATATACGTGCTACAGTGTGGTTGAACCTTGAAACCACGACATTGAGTGACACAGACAAATGGGCTGCATGTGATGTGATGCCACTGATGTGGAATGTCTAGGGCAGGGAGATCAGGGAGACAGTGAGCAGCAGACCCTGGGGGAGGAACAGAGTAACTGCTCCTGGGCCACTTTCCCAGGGCCACAGGTATGTTCTGGACCAATGCAGAGGGGTTGCACAACTCTTCAAGTGCACTAAACGCTGCTGCCAAAGCACCTAAAAGAAGCTCATTCTGCCTCGGGACTATACCCCTCGATTTAGGAGCTTCCACTTGAAGGCAGGTGCCTGGCAGGCCCAGTGGTTTCCAGGGGACCCTAGAGGGAGCCCCTGGAGCAGTGAGCTGTGGAAACTCCCCGTCACCTGGGGCAAGGTGGGTCTGGTCACAGGGAAGTGGTCACACAAAAGCCACTTGCCTTCCAGGTCACAGGCCCCCACCCCGCAGGGACACAGCAGCAAGAACCTGGGGAAGTAGCCAGCGGGTCACGATGTCCCCTCCTTCAAGGCCTGGACCCTGAGCTCCATTGTCCTTGACCTCTGCTCCTCCCGGCCACCCCACACAGTGGGCCTCACAGTGGCCTGGCTTCCATCCCTGCAGGAACACACCTGGCTACCTGCTGGAGAGCAGCCGGCTATGATCCTGCAGGCCTGGGGAACACATGGTGGTCACCACACACCAAAGAAGCCCAGTGTGGCCGGGGAGGTTGGGGGAGGGGCAGCCCTGGCAGGGGCACAGCTGTGATCCTCATCTCCACCCTGGACTCGGAACTCTGGGTGGTTTCCCCAGGTCCCTCAGCAGCAGAGGGCCCAGCTGTCCCTGAGGGGAGTCCCTCTGGCCCCGAGACACTGTTGAAGTTCCTCCCCAGCAGCCCCCCAGCCCAGAGGCATCTGCTGCAGACAGGAGACTGCTGCATCCGCGTCTCCCGGTACCACTAAGTCAGGAAGCCTCACAATTCATTTGGGACCCTGCGCCCTGGTTTTCTTCCCATGTAGGAAAGCCCTGAGCACTCTGCCAGCGATGAGGAAGAACCTGCCAAGGCCCTGCCTGGCCCCTAGCCGTCCCAGTCCCAGTGGTCAGGTGCCGCAGTGAGGCTGTGATCCCACCACAAGGGGCAGACAGACTAGAGCCATCAGCCATGGGCCATGTTGGGGCCAGGCTCCAAACCAGGGGTGTCAGACCCCACAGAACTGCGTTTTGCTCCCGACCTCTGTCTTGATTGATTACCGACTGCTCAAGTCCCAAACTGTCACTTGGACACTCATTCCAGTTGCCTTTTAGGATTTACAAGCAACACACAGAGGAGACTTTTCAGTCCCCAGGAGCTGGCTACCCCTGCAGGGAGGCGGAGGGGATAACAGGTCAAGGCTGCTGCAGGTTTTGAATTGCTGCAAATAGTATTTGCCTCTGGCTGGCTCATATTTGTCTTTTTTTCTTCCCCTCACAACTGGGAACTGAATCCATGGCCTCTACATTGAGCTACATTCCCAGCATCCTTTCAAAATTTCTTTTTAACACAATGCTGAGCATGGTGGTTCACACCTGTAATTCCAGCACTCAGGAGGCAGAGGCAGGAGGATTGCTATGAATTCAAGGCCAGCCTGTATTACACAGTGAGTTCAGGGCCAGTCTGAACTATAAGACCCTATCTCAAGAAGAAGAAGAAAAAAAGAATTAAAAAGTTAAATTTCTTTTTAAATTAGGAATGGATTAGCCAGGCCAGAGTCAACATTGAGATCCTCTTTCTTCAGCCTCCCAGAGGGCTGGGATCACAAGTGTGTGTTACCACTCCTAGCTATATTTACATCTTTATAATCTGTTCTTGCAAGATGAAATCATCACAGGGGAAAGGTTAGGTTTGAAAATCGTGCTGGGTGTAAATGGTACATGCTTGTAATCCTAGCACTCTGGAGGCTGAGGGGAGGATCACTGTGAGTTCAAGTCCAGCCTGGGCCACATGGTGGCAATGGCCCTGGTCCATGGATAAACTGGGTTCCCTTCCCTGTCCCTTCCCACTTTGAAGCACCTCATCCCGCTTCCCATCAAGGGCTGCACTGCAAACCAGCTCCCGGAAGCATGGAAACTGTCATCCTGTAACATCACCCAGAGTGACCCATGGCCACTGTCTGACCTCCTGGGACAGCACTACCTTACTTTCCTGGCAGGTTACTCTCCCTCGGCCCGCAGGCTGGAGCACATTCTCTGTCCTGGCCCACATGGCCTCACAAGCCAGCATCTGTGAACTTGAGCCTCTCAGACTGTGCACTGCCCGGTCCAGGCCTCCCTGGCCTCCTACCCACTGTGTCCCTGTCTCTGCCAGCCAGGCTGAAGGACAACCGCCCCACTGGAGAGCCATCCCAGCTGCCTCACTCACACCCTCCAGAGGAAGCGACTCTGGCGAGGAGGAAAGGGCTCTACAAGCCCAGAACTCATCAGCTGCACCTAGAAGCCTAGCAGGGCACAAGCCTGCAAGGGGAAGCCAGGGTTGACCACATCCTTCCCAGAACACAGCGCCCCCTCCCGGCGACTGGCGGCAGTGCATCTCCCCAGCCGGCCGCAGGCGTCCCCGCGCACCGTGCCCCTCCTTAGCTGGAGCTCTCCTGCACGCACTGCTGAGCCACCAGGAAGACAAACTCTGGTCTTGGTGTTTTTCCGCTAGCTCCCAGATGCTCCCAACAGCAACACACAGACACGCACGCGACAACGGCCTTCACGGCTCCCTGCTCTGCTGTCGCCTCTCAGCACCAACCTCTCGCCTGCGGTTCAAGGCATTCATTCTCTCCCGGGAGTGACGCGGCCCTGGAGAACGCCCTGGGCCGGGCCTCGGCTGTCAGGCGATGACAGCTTCCAGCCCCTCCCCGTGGCCCACATCTAGCAGCCCAGGCACCCTCCCTCCCAGCACCCTCCCCACAGACCTGCCTGTCTAGCAATTTGAGCTCCAGCGAGCACAGCCCAGCTCGGAGTTCTATTCCTGGCTCTGCCAGCAAGCTGTGACCTTGGGAGGTCCCCGACGCTCTGAACGCTTTCACACCCCAAGGGGGCACCTTCAAGGGTGCAGAAGGTCCTGTTCCTGTGTGTCTGGTGTTCCCATGCTAAGAATGCTTGAGCCCGCAGTTGGAGCCTCAGAGCCAAGGGCAACAGGCCAGACTGGGGGCTGCTCAGGAGCGACCCCTCCAGGCCTAGGGAGGGCAGGAGTCACAGAGCTTGCCCCAAGATCTGGGGACCACCTCACTTGTCCCCAGGTGACAAGCTTAAGCGGCACAGATTGGAGCTGACAGGACTCTCTCACCACCTCCATCAGCAGGTGAGATGGCCCAACCAACAGGACAGATTGGGACAGGCAGCCAGGTCTCTGGGATGGTCCCTGTGCCACGACCCCAGGTACCCCTGCTGTGACCCCAGGTCCCCAGGTTCCAGCAGCAATTACCCCTGGCGGGAACACAGTGCTATCTGTGCCCCATCCCCTACTGACTGGTCCATCACTCCCAGGTCCGTGAGGGTTCCCCCATCTGGTGACAACACCTCGCTCTCTCTGACTTGTGGTGTAATTCCTCTTTTTTTTTGTTTTTTTTTTTTTTTTGAGACAGGGTCTCGCTTTGTTGTTCAGGCTGGCCCTGAGCTCACTATGGTGCCCAGGCAAGCTGCCGCGAACTCAGCAATCCTCCTGTCTCTGCCTCCCGAGTGCTGGGATTACAGGCGTGAGCCACCATGCCCGGCAATGTGATCCTCTTTTAAGAATTAATTCCAAATTATTTCTTCTTCCCTTCTTTGCTTCCCAAAAGAATTTGAGGCAGCACTGCGAGCCTCTGATATGGAGACATGTTTATTATTTTTACAATTTCTCTAAGAAACGCCTGGTAACTGGGAAGGGAATTATATTTACAGAGAATTGGGTCCCCAGTGTAAGTCAACATTACTCATTTAACAACTTCTATTGGTGCCCAGAGATGTGAGTGGGCCTTGCTCAGAGATATCTCCCGTGGTTACTGGGAGATTTAATTCACAACATCCAGAAAAGATGGTTAAGGGGGGCGGGAGGGAGTGTGTGTAATGGCTTGGAGGTGCTGTGGACCCCTGAGGGACCAGGCACCCTGGTGAGGTCCGATAGCATTTGCCACTGACCCTGCTGGACAAATGAGGACGCATGAACTCATCAGGGAGTTCAAGGGTAGACAAGGGGCCATGCCTCGAAGCCACCCAGCTGAGCCAGCAGGCCCTGCCAGACACCCCAATGCACACTCAGGGAACTTCCACTGAGCTTGCCTGGGACTCTCAGAGATGGCCTGGGGTGCCTGGGTCCAGCAGAGGCAGCTGTCTCCACTCAGCGTTTGGAGTGTGAGCTCCAGGACACCAGAGCCGGGAAGGCCCAAGTGCTTTCACAGGCACTGTTTGGGGAAAGAGAGAGTGCAGAGGGGGCTCTTGGGGAGTGGATTCTCAGGAAAGCTGGCACCCACAGACAGGCCAGCCATGGTCCTGTGACTGCCAAGAACCTTCTGGGCCATCTTTCTTGACCTCTTTGGAGAGAGAGGTGAAGCAGCCCGGACCAGGGCAGTCAAACATGGAAAAAGACAGATGCTGCTCCCTAAAGACTACATGAGACAGGGTCTTCCTGTGTAGTTCAGACTGGCCAGGAGCTCACTATGTGGCCCAGGATGGCCTCCTGCCTCAGCCTCCAGAGTGCTGGGATTACAGGCACGTGCCACCATGCCAGGCCTCTGACTGTTCTGCTGACAGAGCCAACCTTTCCTGTGGTACTTGGCAGCCAGACAGGAGGAAGCGCGGTTGTCAGCACCCCTTCCAAGCATCCTAGCCCCATCTCTATAGGCCAGAGAGGTCAGTGAACAAAGCCAAGTCACAAAGCAGCACAGAAATTCAACTCTGAATCCATCTCTGTCCCCTACCCGCTATGGGGAAAATGCTGAAAGACTTGGCCTGGGACCTGAGATGGCGGAGAGCAGCCTGAGGTCACTCACTAAGGACCAGGAGAATAAACTCCCAACATCCCACACGGTAGGACTTCGCACAGTGAAGGGCTGTTCTCTACTGGAGCCGCCAATCAAGTCCCCGCAGGCACTGGAACCACACGGCATACACTTGACGTGTGGCCAGGATGAATGAGGAACTGAATCTTTAATGTTTAACTATAAAAATTAAATGTGATCAACCACACACAGCCAGAGGTACCGGATCAGACTGCGCAACATTAGAATCTAAAACAACCACATGCTCTTGGCTGAGGTTTGAGGTGTCTGGTTTGTGGGGTGTATGGGGCCTTCTGGGGAAATATGGCAGAATATTTGGAATCAGGTCTCTCAGGAAGAAACCAGAGTACAGTCAGGGTGAGTGTTGTCAGCCAGCTGCCACTAGCCGGTATCTTGCAAAGAGTGACAACATGTGTCCAGGAATATCTTCACCAGGAACTGTCTTAGGGCCTCATTTCCCAAGTGAGGTACCAGTCTGCAGTCCCAAAGGGACTTGTTGCCCAGGTCCCCTTGTCCCAGAGATGACTCAGACACACCCTTTCCACAGCAGGAGGCAGCTGAGTCCTGTGGAACGTGAGGCTCACCTTCAGACAAAGCACAGAAACTATGGAGGGATATAGATGGATGGATGGATGGATGGATGGATGGATGGATGGATGGATGGATGGATAGATGGATCGATGGGGGTGGATGGATGCAGGGATGGATAGATAGGTGATAAATGGTGAATGGGAGGACAAATGATAAATGGATGGAGGGAGAGAGGATGGATGGAAGACAGATGGAGGACAGATGGGTGGATAAGTGATGAATAGGTGGATGGATGAATGGAAGGACAAATAATGGATGAATAGATGGATACCTTCACACGGAAAGGAAGAGGGATGATGGATAGGTGAAAGCAAGGAAAGAAGGGCAATGGATGGAAGGAATTCAGGAAGAAGGAAGTTGGGTGAATGATGGTGGATGGAAACACACAAAAAATACCTAACATCCCAAAGCCTGAGCCACGTGGTGTATCTCAGAACTCACCATGGGACAGTGGTTTTCAGGAGGGAGCACACAGTGTGTGTGAGCCAGCTGCGTGCCCCAGGTGGGTCCAGCCAGGGCTCTGCAGCTCTCAAGCTGCCTTCTGACAAGTGGCCTAGTGGACCTGGAACCCAGGGAGAAAGGAGGTTCTCTGGGCAGTGGAGAGGCAGATGCTCAAAGGCCCGCGTCACCAAGGCCCACAGAGCAGTGTGCAACAAGCTCCGGGCAGCAGAGCAGGTGCAATGGCACCTCAGCTATCAGCCCTCAGGAGAAATGTGCTGTGGTGAAGAGCCTGGTCTCCACAGCCCTGAAGCTGCCCTTCCTCTCCTCACCACAGCTTCTTTCCAAGTACCTTCCTGGGTCCTTCCGCAGCACCCAGGATGCCCAGGAGCTGTTGTCATGAGCAGCCTGCATTTGGCCCTGTCGTCCTTTGGTCTTAACAAGCCCATCTCAGGGATAATAACGTGCCCTTCTGCAGACGAAGAGACATCCTCTGACAGTGCAGAAATACACTCCACTCACCCCCGAAGGCCTGACCCTCAGGCATGGACTGTACAGCTGCCATAGAAACGCAGGGAGATGCTGGAGGGATGAATGTGGGGTGAGGGCTGCTGGAAACCTCTGGAGGTGAGCAGCCTGCCTGGGGGCTCAGCAAGGCACAGGCAGCCCCAGGAAGACCTGGCCTGGCCGCCCAGCCAGCCAGGACCCGCAGCTCCTTGCAGCCTCCTGGGCTCACAGATGGGCCTGCAGTGTGGAAAAGAAAGGGGCCTTCAGCAGGAGCAGATGGAGAAGCTGACCGTGTGGGCAGGGAGGTCTGCAGTTCCAAGCCCTGCCCACGCCCTGCTAGTCCCCAGGGAGCCAGCCTAGGCCCTCACTGCCACCTCAGCCCTGGCCCACCAGGACCCCAACAAGCCCCAGGCAGGGGCCTGGCAGCCTTGGCCGCCCCTCCCTGGGTCCACTTCTCCCTCCTTCTCCCTGTTCCGCAGAGAAGTCAGATGTGCCCCTCAGATGCGTTAACCGAGCTGGGCGGTGCACAGTGGTGTGGGGTGCGCCTGCTCAGAGACCCCAGCAACTGGGCACTTTTCCAGGCTCTGCTTCCGAGGCCCACACTCAGCCCCCGCCCCCTGTGAGAGAAGCAGCGTGCTCTCTCATCAGAACCACATTGTTCTGGCCAGAAGAAAAGCCGGGTCCAGCAGATGGCAGGTGTGACAAAAGCAGCTTGCTGTGGCCAAACCAATTATTTATCTAATTATGATTTACCACTTAACCACATGATCTTTCTGCAGAGTTGTGGGCAATTAAAACCAGGGTGACTATGTGGATTATGCAAATGGGCTGGAGCCCAGCGAATAAAATTGGAGATTAGACATTCACACAGGCGGGTGCTGGCACAGGGCAGGGCCTGGAGGGAGCGGGTGGGGTGCAGAAGGAGGGGAGGTGACGGGAGGGCAGTTGGGCCTCTGGGCTGCCTCTGAGTGATGACATCAGACCGTTGGGAGGGGAAATCAAGGCAGCTGGCCTCATGCCAGCAGCAAAAAAAAGCAGGCATCTGGGGGCCCTGCAGGGGACAGAGGCCACTCTGGACAAACCGTAAGGTGGTGGCCAAGACCTGGACAGCCACTACCCCAGCCTGGCTGGCTGGCTGAGGAGGGTGCCTGAGCTGCTGGCCACTGCTCGTCAGGGCTCTGGTGCTTTACCCTTGGCACAGCCACTAGCTGTCCATTTTACAGATGAAGAAACTGAAGCTATGGATGGTTGATACTGAGCTAGAGCTTGTGCTGGGCCCAGGTAGGCCAGGCACATACCCACTGAGGGTGGGGTGGGTGTTTCCAACCACAGCCTGTCCCTCCAGCCAGTACCTATGTGAAAACAGGTTTGTTCAGGTTGGTGACAGTAGCTGCCCAACTATGACCCACGTGTTAGACCAGGACACTCGGGCCACTTCCAGCTCCATGACAGACCAAGCAGCTGTGTGACTCACCAGGTAGCTGTGGTCTCTGGGCTATTTCAAAACGAAGGACTAGAGATAACAATGCTTCCTTCCTATGACCTCCGAAGGTGGGGTAACAATATAATCAGGGCTCCCCAGGCTAGCTGAGCAGAGGGAAGAGGAACCTAGACAGAGAAGCAAAGCCTGCTGGGGTGTACAGGAACCCCCTTTCAGAGCCAGCTTCCTCATCTGCTGATCAAAAGCGACGGTCCCAGAACACAGACCCACTCCTAACGGCCATGTATGTACACCAGGCAAGCCTTGGACCAGGCCTGGGAGCTGGGTCCCCCAGGTGCCCTGACAAAGCAGAGAAGCTCTGTGACTTTTCCATGAGCTGTCACTATTGTACTCCACATCCTCATCTTCACCCCATTCAACAGGGAGCTCCAGAAATGCCACCCTCTGGGCAGGAACTTAAACACAAAACCAACACAACAGAAGGTCCCTGAGAGGGATGGGGTTGCAGCTCAGGGCTTGAGTGCTTGCTTAGCATGCAAACAGGCTTTGGGTTCCACTCCCCACACCAGAAAGAAAAAAAAAAAAAAGGGAAGAGAAAAGACAAGGTCCCCATAGCAGCTGTGTCCTCTGGAATATTTTTGGATCTGCAACGTTTAAGCAGACGGGGCTCCCATCAAAAATGTTCCTGCCTCCCCCAGCCCCGGAAGTGCCAGGCAGCCTCCACACACACATGGAGGCGCCTGTGACAGGGCCAAAGAACAAGACCATGGGACACCTACTGATCTGGCAGTCATCCACCGAAGCCACGGAGCTCAGGGCTGAACTGTCAAGTGAAGGGAGGAGATGCGTTAGTTCGAGGCTGCCTAGCTACACTGCACACTGGGCAGCCATGTGTGCCACTGGCTACCTGTGTGGGCCACTCTGATCCAGAACCTCTGCCACTGAGGAACCCCACTGGATACCGCTGCGGCAAAAGGCCTGCTCCTAGGGGGCCAGGTCTGGTCTGTTTTGTCAACAATGAAGCCTAGCACCTCCAAAGCTGCACCGTCACAGGAACACCCCAATTCTGGCATGCCAATGCCCCTACCCCAGTGATGACACCCACAGTCAACCCAGGCTCCTCAGGATGGGCAGAAGAGTGGCGGCCCTGGTGACATAGCCCTTTGAGTGCCAGGCCAACGGTCTGTCTCAGGAAGCACAACCGTTTGGTTCTCTCCCAGGGTGCTGGCATCAGGCATAGCACTGGTAACCACCTTTGGGACACCAGGGACCGTTTCGTGGCCGGAACCCAGGTCCAGGAGGCAGACAGAGGGCTGAGGACAGGCTGCGCAGCTCAGCCAGCCTGAGGCCTCAGCAGCTCCTCCACTGACAGCAGCAGACTGCGTGCACCCGGGTTTCCGATGCCAGACACACACACAGCCCTGCTCACATCCACACTCACACGTCTCACACCACACGCATACCACACACACACTCTTCTTGGCCTCTCATAGGCGTACTCTGCCACACTCACACATTCACATACTGGGTGTCACACTCATTCACAGGCTCACATGCCATACTCCATAAATGTTATTCCTTGGAGAATTGGCAAATGAGAGGCAAATTCCAGAGATGCCAGGGAAACTACACACCAGGTGCAGCCCACGGTTCCTCTGGAGTTCTTCCAGAGAAACCCAGGCCCCACCCACCTCACCCTCAGCCCCGCCCATCTCCCCAAAGCCCCACCCACAAGGAACCCAAACTGAATGGTGTGCTCCACCCACCCACACAGGCCCTGCTGCCCCAGAGCCCCTGGACCCTAGCCCCCAGCAGATGCTCGGATGGCATCCCTGGTCTCCCCAGCCTGAGATGAGAAATCTGGGGCACAGTGCCTGCCAGCATTGCGATGATAGGAGGCAGCTATGGACAACGCCTGAAGGTTTAAGAAGGGCAGGGAGCAGAGCAGGGAGGGCAAGACAGCGTGACTGGTAACAGGAAGAGGGCACTGGGGGCGGTGCTCCTCCTGCATGTGTCCCGCCTTCTGCTGACTTTCACTCTGCAGAACCAGTGGCGCCCCAATATGGGGCAGTGACAGCCTCCCTCCTCCAGGAAAGGCTCCAGTTAATAACCCGCCTGCCTGAATCGCTGGGAGATTTATGCAGCCCGTGAAGTTGGGAAATA
This sequence comes from Thryonomys swinderianus, assembly GCA_004025085.1. Taxonomy (NCBI): domain Eukaryota; kingdom Metazoa; phylum Chordata; class Mammalia; order Rodentia; family Thryonomyidae; genus Thryonomys; species Thryonomys swinderianus. The sequence goes on from PVIC010006429.1 coordinate 50,245, forward strand.
CAGAATGTTCCTACGATACTTCTTGTCCCGGCAAAGGTCACAGACAGGGCCTATCAATCCCAAGAAATAACGAAGGTCCTGGCTCGCAGCAGTGGGGGAGAGGAGCCTGTAATCGCCTGCCTCGGAAGGCTGACGGGGCTGTATGTCATCCGAATTACAGATGCAACGGTAATTGACCAGATGTGGGGGCTCCTGACAGCCATAAAGCCGTCCCACACTGGTAACTATCTGAGCACCCAGCAGGGGCACTGGTCGGGGGTGGAGTGGGGGACACAAGCTAAAAGGCATACTCACAAGTACCCTGGAAGGACCCCGTGCTTGAGAAGCTGGGGCAGCCCCTGTTGTGTCCTGGAGGGCACTGAGCAAAATGGAGGAAGCTGGGGGGGTATCCTGTACTGACAGGCTCCTGAAGAATTCTGGTTGCCACCAGCTGAAATACCCCCATTCGTACTGGTGCTGGCTCCCTAGGCTCCTAGGCACAGCCTCCTGGGGTTCCTTACAATTTCCACTCCAGCCTCTGTGAAACCAGCAAGGGGCAGGATCTAAGAAGCCCCACTTGGACCAGATGTCTGCATGGGTGACCCCAGATGCAGGCACAAAGCTGCCAGCGATCTCCAGGTCCCCAGCAGGTGCGTGACAACCCCCAACCCCAGCCCGACCACCCGGAGCCCCACATGTATGTGGCTGCCACTTGATCAGTTCTGCTGTAATGTGTTTTATGAACATGCAGATGGCATGGCTAGGGCCAGGGGGAAGGTTTTACCTTGGGATAAGAAATTAACACTGGCAAATAGCAAATTTACCGCATGTATTTTCATTTTCCTAATACCAGCACCATCTGCTAGCAATTGGGGCTCCACATCGCCATTTTCCCCCTTTATTTCACCCGTCTGCTCTTTTTTTTTAAATTTATTTTTTTCATTTATGCAGCCGGGCCCTCCAGAGTTGGGGTGCAATCAGCAGATCAGATGGTACAGACTGTCCTGCCCCAGGTAGAGGCCTCCCCATCTCTGCCTCTCCAGGCTGTGGGACACGGACACAGACACACATACACAGGCCTACAGGGCCTTGCAGTCTGTGTAGCCCACCCAGAAAGGAGGGCGCAAACCCAGCCATCGCTCTGTACTGCAAGTTAAAAACACAACACAGCTCCACCAGGATCCCTGGCAAAGGAGGACATTTATTCCTCCCTCAGTGCTTACTGAAATTATTTAAAATAAAAAGTAGGCTACTGCACAAGCAGCTCTGAGTTCACTGGGGGTGGGCAAGGCCCAGGGGAGTGGGCCAGTCTCCTGGCACACAGGTGCCAGGTCAGGGTGGGACAGGCAGGAGAGGGTGCTTTCCATATGCACAGCCACAGCAGTGGGCGGGCAGGGCGGTCTTGGGAACAGCTGCACTGTTGGCCACGAAGCCTGGCAAGGGGACAGCTGGTGTGGCCCAGCTCCCGGGAGGGTGGAGGCGGGAGGCAGAATCCATCCTGGGAGTCCCTGGAACAGCGGACAAGCCAGTGCAGATGAGCCAGCCTGCTGGGGGGGCTCAGGTCTCCCCACCCCATGGGGAACCTGACGACTGAGCCCCAGGCACTCACTGTCCAGGGTTGGAAGGACCTGAGACTAAGGGCTGCATTGTGTCCTCCATATTCACAGGCTAATGTCCTGACCCTGGGACCAAAAGTGACCTCACTTGGCAGCAGGGTCATGAACAGTGTGTTTAGGTAGGAGGGGGCTCCCCTGGAGCAGGATGGCAAGCATCCTTCTCCAATGGGTCCCAGGACCCAGACCCGTAGAGGAAAGACAGCGTGTACCTGGACTGGTAGGTCTTCTCCGAGGCCAGCAAGGCCAGAGAGGGGACAGTTCAAGACATCCCACTTGTGAGCTCCTAGCACAATTAGCTGCCCCACCCCCACCCCTCCTTAGACGTCTGACTGGAAACACTAACAGGCTGGCAAACCTTGCTGTTCCCATCTATGAAATGGGTACACTTACATCTCAACTCTAGGTGACTCCAAATTTATTCCTGACAGGAAATGCTAATCTGCACTTTAGTCCTTGCAAACCTCCCCTCACAAATAAGGGAACTGAGGCACAGAGGGGAAGTCACTGGCCCATGGCCACATACCTAGCGGGGAGCAGAGGTGGGCAGCACACCTAGGCAGGCTGGCTCCAAGGCCAGTCCCCTCACTTTGTACCTGTAAGGAAATGAGGCCCAGGGATGTGGTCTAGAATTTGGCCTAGAAACTGAAGGAGGGTTGTCACTGTACAAAATGGGCCTGGTGGGGCAGTCACAGAGGCTCCAGGAGCCAGTGCACAGCCAACCCGTCCCCCTCAGGGTTCAGTTTTGGGTCCCACCGGAAGCCACACACACACACACACACACACACACTTGTCCTGCCCTCTGCCCGGCTCCCAATCCACAGCACGTGCAGTGGCCACGCTCAGAGGAGATCACAACCTTTCTCTTTTTCCTTTTAAAACAGGTCATCACAACTTTTCTTCCCAGTTAGTCAGTGGCTGGAGGCCCAAGCCATACCAGACAGAGCTGCTTCCTGGCCTCAGTGGGTCTGATAATGGTGATCTGATCAAAGGACCCCCTGCCAACCTCGGTGAAGGTCACAGGTGGGGGCCAGAGCAGGTGAGGAAAGAGGGCTTCTGACACTTCTACCTCGTGGCATGTACCCTGTTCCGTTGGCACTTCCCCCTGCCAACTTTTTCGGCCAGAGGGAAGCCAGAGCATAAGACTGGAGGATAAAATTTGATTTGCAAGAATTTTATCGCTCAGTCCGATGACAGCTTTAATATTAAAAAGGCATGAAGCGGAGGGGGAATGGAAAAGCAGTACCAAGTACCAGCCATAGCCAGCTTTTGCCAAACACACTGCCATCTGAGAAAGTAGAGCACTGGGAGAGAGAAGGCTGTGGGGAGAACACCCCACCCTCCTGCTTCCCAGGCCTCTCTCTCCGAAGCAGCATCCGGGATCTCCCAAAGCTTCCCCGAGACAGGTAATGCATTCATTATTGATGGATCAGTACCCGGAGAGTGTAAATTACTGAAACAAACATGGCATAATTAGGGCATTAGAGGCAGCGTGGAGGGAAGGCAGGGTGTGCTGCGCTTGGCTGTGGCTTTCATCTTTGCAGGTGTTCACGGGTGCAGCCAGCATCCCAGCCTGCCCGGCATATGCACAGCCCAGCTAGCCAGTTCTCAGCTGGGAGGCCCACAGGGATCCCCCTGCCCGGCCAACCAGACACCTGGGGGACAAGCAAAGGGGACAGTGCAGGTCCCCAGGCACACACAAAGACCCCAGGCCAGTCTGTAGGCGTGCAGCTGGTGAGCCATGTCCCTGCCCCCATGTGCGCCCTCAGGATTTCATGACAAGAATGAAACTGATCAGGCAGCCTCCAGCTCCGTAATTAGGGCCAATTGAAGGAGACAAAGAAATCTATGGAGATCACAGTGGGAAGTGGTAGTGATGAGCGCTGGCTTTGAAACAGCGTTTTGTACTCGCTGGACCATCACTGTCTCCCCGTGAAAGCACTGCCTCCCCTCCTGGCTCCCCTCCCTGGAGCAGAGGCCGCTGGGAGGCAGCTCCAGACAGCCCTCCACCAACTGCCTTTTCTGGGTCAGGTCTCATTTTCTGGTGGCACCCCAAGGGTTGCTGGGGGCCCCAGCTGACACCTTTGTTTTTGTGTGTTTCTGCAGGCAGGAGGGTAGGCTCTCACCTCCGCTCAGAGGCAGCTGAGTGAGGGGCCTGGGAAGGTGTCTGGCTGTTGGCTTTTTGGGACCCCTGGGCCTGTGTGATTCTGCATATGTTACTATGTGTGCGTGTGCAAGTGTGTGTGTCCGGGACACTGGGGAGCAAGAGCCCAGGAATGTGAAGACTGCCGACCCCATTGCTGACCTCAGTCTACTTTTTAAAAAGTTACAATAGGGCGGGAGATTTAGCTCAGTGGTTCCAACACCTGCTTCTCAAGCACAAGGTCCTGAGTTTGATCCCTGTAACCACATGCGATGCCGGGCATGGTGACTCACGCCCACCAG